>CAUYQG010177213.1:0-63411 GCA_963574415.1 Tarsius wallacei
CTCTGTCGCCCAGACTGGAGTGCAGTGGCCGCTCCCAGCCACCGCAGCCTCGACCTGCTGGGCTCCGGCGATCCTTCCGCCTCAGCCTTCCAAGTAGCTAGAACTACAGGCGTGCGCTACCACACCCGGCTGGCTGGGAACTTCTTAATGCTTTACTTAATTATTGAACTGTAACTACTGCTAGGTTGGATGATTATTAGTTTCATTAGAGGAAATGCTCTATACTGGATGACAAAATATTTCCAAACCTTAGGTCATTGTGTAGTTAATCTAAGTATGTTCTCAAACAGTGAAAACTGTAGGCAGTATAGCACTGGAGCTCCTTAGGGGTTGGGCCAGCATTCCTTAAGATAAATGGTAGCTTGCTAGGCGAACCTTTTAGTGCATGTGATTATACACCCTCTCATTCCCCAGTCTCTTTTAATTAATTGATCACAGAGAAAAGCTAGGATGTGTCAGACTTTATCTGGGCATAGAGAAGCAGCACTTTGACTTATTAGGTATGTGACCAGAAATATGAGGCTTGAATTAATGCATATCTGAACATGCCTGGAATATGTAAGGAGAAAACTTGAACACATGGCTGTACATGCCACATCCTCAAGGTAAACAAGGAGGAACAACTCTCTGCAAAGGTATTGTTCTCATAAGTATGTTTTACTCATAGTACATGGTCGGTGTTAAAATAAATTTTTGTTGAATGAATGCAATAAATGCATTAAGCCAAAAAAACACATTTTTAACCCAAAATTATTTATAGAGATGAAGAAAGAGATGAGGGGAAAGCCGTTGTGCAAGTATTTTACTTATCTTTATGACTTCTGTTGAGCAAGTGGTTATTGGGTGACTGTCCAATGAGACTGTGATAGATAGGGAGAGAGGGGAAATACAAAAGAATTAAGGCAGGATTCCTGCCTTCAAAGCAGTTTATTATCAAGGGAAGGAGGCAGAAGAGCACAGGGGGTATTAAAGGAGCAAAGAGTGTGAGTGCCGCTCACCAGTCAAGATTTCCAGAGAGCAACCATAGTGCTAGAGGCTGGAGGCTGATTTTGAAGCCCACCTCTGCTTTGTCCCTTTTTGCTGGGCCTGGGGGAGGGCAAGCAGGCCACAGAGGATGGTTTCTGAAGCCCCTTCTCACTTGCAAGTTATGTGAGTCTGTTGAGAAATTTCTCATGTAGTGCTTACAGTTGACATCTGTGCCAAGATGAGCCAAAGACTGTTTGGCTAATAGAAATTGCTTTGCGGGCTTTGGAAGCCCAGCTGGAAGGTGCATTAATAACGGCTAATGCATGCTGAAGGCAGAAGCTGTATTCAGACTCATAAGTCAAGTTTCTGTATATAATTATTCGGAAAAAGAATGATTGTGTGGTTGTGATGCCAGATCTTTCTTGATTTGAAGTTTCAGTGAGTGAAACTAATTAATCCTTATTTTAGTTGTCAGAAGGATGTTTAAGCACAGTTATGAAAATTCAAGCTTATTTTTTTCCTCCACAGGTTCTTAAGCTGGGATTAAGAAACCCCAGGTCTATTTAATCTTTGAGGGTGAGTCCCAGACAGCTGTATTTTTGAAAAGTTACCCAAGTGATTTTAACATTCAGCAGGACTGAGAACCACTCCAGTTTGTGGACTTTGAAGACAATTGTGGTATTTGGGACTATTGTAGCTTGGCTACATTTCTAATAATAAGGTCTTTGTTTACCTGAACCAGTGGCAGTTTCAAGTATGACTGCTTGGGCTTGAACCTGGCTCAGCCACTTCTTAACTATGTTAGTTATCTCTAGCTGCATAACACTTTCCTTCCAACTAACTTAAAACAGTGAACTTTGAATAAACTCCTTCTGTGGGCCAGGAATTTGGGAGTGGCTTTAATGTCAACCAGGGCTACAGTCATCTGAAGCCTTGACTGGGGCTGGAAGATCTGCTTCCAAGATGGTGCACCCACTGGCTGAGGGCAGGAGGCATCAGTTCCTTGCCACATGGGCCTCCCCACAGTGCTTTATAAGTGTCTTCGAGACATGGCAACTAGCTTCCCCAAGTGAGTGATCAAGAGAGCACGAAGGAAGCCATGTTGCTTTTGGTGACCTACTCTTGGAAGTCTAACATGTCAACTTCTGTGACATTCTGTTAGAGTCTCCACACTCATGGGGCTTGGAATTAGCTTTACCATTTGAAGGGAGAAGTTTCCATTGGTGGACATATCTTAAAACCACCACACGAGTCATCTGTGCAGTTTTTAAAGCTTTTTGTACCTCAGTCTTCTCATCTATAAAAGGGAGATTTAATGATAATATCCACGTCACGTTACTGTGTAAGGATTTGATGACTTCATACACAAAAAGTACTCATTACAGTTCCTGTCATATAATACACACTCAGTAAATGCTACCTTCTATTACGTTAAAAATATGCTTAATAGTATTCACGGTAGTCATTTCCATATCGGCAGAATAAGGGAAAATCGAGGGTGTGTTTTTAGCTGTGTTACATATAGGCAAGAGCTGGGGCAAATATAATACTTGCTTGTGTTCATAATTATTCTGGCAACAAATACCTTTAACCATGGCCTGATCAGCTTGCTTTTTGCTTATCCCAATTCTGGCCAAAAGATCTGAGCTCATAATTGTCTGAAAGCTGATACACATGAGAATTTAAAAAGGAAGAAGATTAAGCGTTCATTACAATGGGTCTTATTTGGATTTAGTGACTGATACAGATTGGGAGACGGACAAAGAATAAAAAAGCAGGATTAAGAGAAACTGGTAACTAATTTGAAATACATTTTAAATAAAATACACTGCATTTCTGACATATTAAATGGTGTGCTTTAATAATTTATTCCCAAAGTTGTATAATATCCTTCCCCACATTGTGCTGAAGTATGGCTTAACCCTGTGGCATTTTCAGCAGTGGATTCCATACAATAGACCTTTGTAAACTGAGTCTCAGGGAGGACAGGTAACTTCCTTTAGGTTATGCAGCTGGTTAGTTGTGGAACTTGAATTTTAACCACTTTTGTTTCACAAGCTCTTGTTTTTATGACTTCTACATTCATAAACTTTGCTATTAAATTATTTGCCTTTACATAGTTCAAAGTTAGAAATGGGGTTTTGAATGTATTTTGAAATGTTCAGACTTCCACAGTTTTCTTTTGAATGTGTATGCTCTTGAAGTTTTCTTGTTTGCTTTGAGGGGCCATGGAGGGACCTATTACATGCTCCTATTACATGCTCTGTTTTGAGTGGGTATAAGGAGGAAGAAATTCTATTATCTGTTAATTTACAAAGTAAAAGGATATTGATATATGCAGTGCATGCTATAGGGTTAGACCATAAATGATTCTATGAAGCTTCTTCAGGGAGTCGCTTTGCATAGATGACAAGAATGGGGGACAGGGTGAAGGGAGTGCTTTACTGTGCCTCACGTGGTGTCTTTGGAGGCAGATGCTGTGCCACGAGCTGTGCTGGGGTGCATGCAGCCAGATCTGCATGGCGCCTCTGGAACTCTTTGTTTTCCAGCTGGCAGTTCCTTGGCTGTGTCAGCATTTTTATTGTCTGGGCTCAGAGATCCCTTAGTGCACCAAACCAGGAAAGGAAAACTGGTAACATGCAAGTGAATGGCTAAGGGACTGTATTCTGTCAGAGATTTCTGATATTCACTGACAATTGCGAATGAAAAAAAACCTGCCAGTAGCTGGTAATAGCAAAAAAATGATCACTTCAAGCTCATTCTAGTAGTTATGAAAGTAGTTTCTTGAGAGAGACATTTTTGTGACTTGTGTTTGTTGATTTATTTTTAAATATTGGGGTACATAAGTATTTTCTTTTATAAATTTGCTACAGAGACCCACAATAGTAGTGACTTTAAAAAACCTTTGTTGTTGTTCTTGTTGTTGTTGTTGTTGTTATCCTGAATAGTGCTGCAGTAAACACACGTGTGCAGGTGTCTTTTTGGTACAGCAATTTATGTTCCTCTGTGTATATTCCCAGAAATGGGAGCACAAAGGCAGGAACAACAGATGCTGGTGGACACTGCTGAAAGGGGGAGGGAGGATGGGGGTACACAACCACCCATTGGGTACCATGTCCACTACCAGGGGGAGAGAGGACTTGCTAGAAGCCCAGTCCTCACCTGCACACAATTTACTTATGTAGAAAATCCTCACATGTACCTCGCAACTCTAAAATAAAAAGTAAAAGATGTTTTTTTTTTCTTTTTCTTTTTCTTTTTTGAGTTGGTGTCTTACTCTGTCGCCCAGACTCGAGTGCAGCGGCCGCTCCCGGCCACAGCAGCCTCGACCTGCTGGGCTCCGGCGATCCTTCCGCCTCAGCCTTCCAAGTAGCTGGAACTACAGGCGCGCGCTACCACGCCCGGCTAATTTTTTTGATTTATTGTAGAGATGAGGTCTCGCTTGCCCAGGCGGGTCTCGAACCCACAGGCTCAGGCAATCCACTCACCTCAGCCTCCCAAAGGCGCGGGATTACAGGCTGAGCCACCAAGCCCGGCCATTTTTGTTATTCTTATCTCAGCTAAAATGTCTCATCCTCTGGGAGATCTTTCCAGTTCCAGAATCTAGTCTCTTCACCACAAATTTTCTTCATAGCCCTAATTATGCGGAATATATTTTTTTCCATGTTTATATATTTGGGCAAGGCCCATCCATGTCTTTCCTGTTCTGTATATTCAGCCTGGAAAAGGACAAAACAAATGACCGATACATATTTGCAAATGTACTAAATTTCCTCCCAAAATGCAACTGAGACCAGCCACAGTGGCTCACACCTGTAATCCCAGCACTTTGGAAGACCCAGACAAGCGGATTGCCTGAATCCAGGGATTCCAGACCAGCCTGGGCAACTTGGCGAGACCTGGCCTCTACAAAACAATCAAAACAATTAGCCAGGCACAGTGGCATTTGGCTGTAGTTTCAGCTATTTGGGAAGCTGAGGTGGAAGGATTGCCTAAACCCAGCAGATTGAGGCTTCAGAGACCACAAGTATGCCACTGCACTCTGGCCTGGGTGACAGAGTGAGACTCCAACTCAAAAAAAAAGGAAAAAAATGCAACTGAGATGATGCAGGATCACTGCTGATATTTAGTTTATAAATCTTTTGGGGGTGGTCTGGTTCTGTTTTATATTAATTAGTTTATGAATGCATTATGAGAATGAGAATACAGTTCAATTTATACTCCTGAAAAATCTGAATTGGTTTGTATAAACTGAAGCTTAGCTTAATACTGATTGACTTGGAGCCATATAATTTGTCTCCTCTGCTTACCCTCAACCATTAAAAATGAATTAGCAGGGCTCGGTGGCTCAGCCTGTAATCCCGCACCTTGGGAGGCTGAAGTGAGTGGATTGCCTGAGCCCACGGGTTCGAGACCCGCCTGGGCAACTTGGCGAGCCCTCATCTCTACAATAAATCAAAAAATCAGCCGGGCGTGGTAGCACATGCCTGTAGTTCCGGCTACTCGGAAGGCTGAGGCGGAAGGATCACCGGAGCCCAGCAGGTCGAGGCTGCAGTGGCCGGGAGCGGCCACTGCACTCCAGTCTGAGTGACAGAGTGAGACTCCAACTCAAAAAAAAAAAGAAAAAAAAACATGAATTGTATCTTAACCCAAGATTCTACTTTCCTACCATGTTTGTCAGTACTACCCAAACCCCAACTTCCTCTCCTTGCCAATAAAAGAATTTAAATTTGTAAACCATCATCAGCTGTTATAACTTTAAAAGGAATATTTAGTTCATTGATCCTTTCAACACCACAAGCAAAGTGGTGCTTTAGCAGTTTCTTAATTCATGTAAGGGATACTTTGTTCTAACCACTTTCCACTGGCTTTGTATTCAGGCACGTTTCAACCACTAACCACCATGAACACATTACTTGGGCAAAGTTCTTCTCAAGACCTGTTTCTTAATCCACAAAAGTCACTTTGCAAGGTTATTGATAGACTTAAAGGCAATTTCTATAAAGCAAATAACAATCTTGTCATAGACTGGGGATGAAACACCTAGTGATTGTCAGTCATTTTGGCAAAGTGCCTGTAACTGCCTGTTCCTTATCTTCATTCGGTCCCACCTGTTCTGTGAGCGCATTCACTATTTCATCACAGTCACCACCCAATTCAAAATCTCTCAACTCCTTAGAACCACACTGAACAACTTAACCAACTAGCATTAACTTTCATCTTCAATCTTTCTCCCCTGTGAATTCCCAGAAAATGAAGTAAATGACACCCGGTTCACTACAGCATACCCTGCAAAATGTCAGTAGAAACTACTAAATAAATCTAAACACAAGACTGTCTTGTGTCTTTAAAATATGAATTCCTAAAAACAGGTAACCACTTCTTCAGTGTGTTTGATGCAGCTATCTAATTATTAAGACTGAGGGAGGTTGCATAAATATAAAGGATGGCAAGTTAAAATGGACCAGGAGAATCATCAATTTTACTTAAGAATAGGATGGGATTAGGAATATCACAGCATTCAATAGGAAGAAAACCCTTGAAACATAGTTCAGTTTCTAAAGTACTGACTTTTCAAGCTCTATAAAAGCACACCTGGCCGGGCTCCGTGGCTCAGCCTGTAATCCCAGCACTTTGGGAGGCCGAGGTGAGTGGATTGCCTGAGCCCATCGGTTCCAGACCTGCCTGGGCAACTTGGTGAGACCTCATCTCTACAATAAATCAAAAATTAACTGGGCATGGTAGCATGCGCCTATAGTTCCGGCTACTTGGAAGGCTAAGGCGGAAGGATCGCCGGAGCCCAGCAGGTCAAGGCTGTGGTGGCCAGGGGCATGCCACTGCACTCCAGTCGGGGCAACGGAATAAGACTCCAACTGAAAAAAAAGCACACCTAATGTTGCTTCCATCATATTTTAAGTTACTCAGATGTAACCTCATCCATGGAGAGTACTTGTCTGAAGCCACCAACTAAAGTTATTTATGACACTATTATATGAAAAACAGGTTGGAGACTTAGTATACCCTTTTGACATGACAGAAACCTAGGAAATTACAACAGGAGTAACAAAAAAGGAAATACTTTTATAAAATACCTTTTAGTTCTAAATAAAACCCATTTAATAATCATGATAACTGAATAACAAGTGTCATTCACTAAGCAACTATTATGTATCAGATATTGCACTAACCACTATACAGACATTGCCTCACAAGAGGTCTAGAAATTAAGCACTATTATCACCATTTTACTAGTGAGGAACGTGAATCTTTAAGATGTTACTCCACTGCCTAAAGTTGATTTAACTCAGGCCTGACTTCAAAGCTCATGCTCATTCACCACATCATCTGAGTTAGTCAATGAAGATGTCTAAAGGACGATATGTTTTTGAAATTAGTTTCATATACACTATATACAGTACAGTGAGGGTTCAAAGTTGAATAAGATATCTACATGATAAATATTTACATTATAATGTGCATGGGATTATTTTAGGTACTAAATTAGATACCAAGATAAATCAGGCAGATTATGCCTTCAAGAAGCTTCCAGTCTAGTGGGGAAGACAAAATATATACATGAGAATTATAACGTAGAAAAAGGAATGTCATAGGAGAAATTTTAAGGAGAATCAGATATCTTCTCCCTTAAAAAAGACAAAAGAACCAGACAGAAGATGAATTTTATCAAACTTCTATGAATGATTTTTTTCTGGTCTGTTTTAAAGCATTAAAAAACAAGAAAACTTTCCCAGCTGTGGTTCCATTTCCAAACTTGGAGAGGAAGGACACAGAGAGAAAATTACAGGCTGAATTTTCTATTGTCACTGTAACAAACTTAGTGACCTAAAACAACACAAATTATATTACCGTTCTGTAGGACAGAAGTCCAACACAGGTCTCACTAGGCTAAAATTAAAGGTGTTTAAGTAAAGTTGAATTCTTTTCTGGATGATCTAGGAGAGAGTTCATTTCCTTATCTTTTCCAGCTAAAGACTGCCTGCATTTCTTGACTCATGGTCCATCCTCATTGTTCAAAACCAGCAACATCAGGTCAAGTCCTTCTTACATCATATTACATCATATTGCTTTGTATCTCATTTTCTCTCTCTCTCTCTCTCTCTCTCTCTCTCTCTCTCTGTCTCTCTCTCTCTCCCTCTCTGTCTCTCTCTAACTGCAGCTGGAAAAAATTTTTCCCTTTGAAGACTTGCACAATTACATTCAGCCAATGTTGATAATCTAGAATAATCTCTTTAGCTAAAGCTCTTTAACCTATATCATATATACAAAGTCCCTTTTGCAATGTAAAGTAACTTACAGCTTCTGTGAATTAGGACATCTTTGTGAATTCATTAATTTGCCTACTCACAGGTCAATTTCATTTATAACCATTAATTTAACACTACTGAAAATATGAAGGAAAAAATCAAGAAAAAGTAATATGACACAATTCATCACTACCAAAGAGGATTATTTTTCTTCCAAGAATAAATTCAGGTAAATAATAATATAAATCACTATATCACCAATTAAAGAGAAAACACATACGATCATCTGAATACAGGAAAAAACATTTATTTAATCCAACACTATCATATATAAGCTTTTACTCAGATTACTAGAAGAAATCCTCCTACCAGGAACTCCTACTAGGACTCTACCAGGAACCTATAAAAAATCTTGTATTTAATGAACATACACCAAAGATTTTCATTAAAGACAGAAGAACCATGATGCCCAATCTCATAAATGAGATGAAATATATGATAAATAAATGAGGTATAATAACTGGAAAGGAAGAGCTATAAAACACATTATCTATAAATGGTATTATTGACTAAAAAGTATAAGGGAAATGACCAAAAAACAATTAGAACTATAAGAAAATTCAGTAAATTAGTTTTTCTAAAAATCAGCAAAAAACAATTAACGTATGTAGTGAAAAAAATCCTATTCAAGATTGCAAAAACAAAAAAAACTATAAAAATACTTAGCAGTAAACTAAATATTTAAAAACTTTTGAGTCCTATATAAAGAAAATGCTAAAACTTCACCAAAGAACATAAGACCGCAGAAATTTCCAGGTTCCTGATGGGAAGACTAAATATCAGAGATACATCTGTGATTTGGGGGGATATCAAGGTTTAGAAAATATCAAATCTCCCAAAATTAATCTATAATTTATTATAATCTCAATCAAAATTCAAATAAGATTTTACATGGATTTTATATGCTGATTAAAATTTAATATGAAAGAAAAAAATGGGCAAGTATAACCAAGAAATTAAGAAGATATTGTATAAAAGCAAACTACAAATCTATAATAATATATACGGGAGGTGATAAATGCAAATAGATTAATAGAAGAGAATAAACAGTCCAGAAACTCTATGACATACTTATAGGAATTTAGCATATGACAAGCTTGACATTTCAAATCAGAAACAGTGAACAGTTCAAAAGTGTTGATGATAGACAATTCAGTAAATAATAATACATATGAACAAAAATAGGAACCAAATAAATATAAACAAAAATAGGAAATAAGAAATGCAAATGGCAAAAAGAAAATAAGGGTTTCAATCTCACTGACCATGAGAAAAAACAACAAATTAAAACAAACATCTTTCATCTGTCATTTCTGACAAAACTGAAAAGTGACAATATATACAACTGATATGGGTATGAAGATATGAATATTCTCTTTCACTTTTGGTAGAAATTTGGTATAAATTCAAAAGTCTTTTTTGGAGAACAATTTAGTAGGAACACCATTTTGAATATCCACTTAACTCAGCAATTTCTAGTCTATAAAACATGTCACCATGTGTGTAAATTTTACACATTCACTAAAGTATAGTTCTTGATCATTAAAAATCTGGAAAGCCTAAATTTCCATCTACAGAAAAAGTTATATAAATCATGGCAAATAATCCTATACCATTTTAAAAATTCACACACACACACACACACACACACACACACACACCTACACACACACACAGTGGGTCTCTTTGTCGTGCAAGGATCTCCAAGACAAATTGATAAAAAACGAAAAGCAAGTCAAACAGCATTACTGAAGAAACATAATAACCAAACAAAAAACAAAATTATGAATCTGTAGAACTCCTGTTCAATGCATGGATAAAAAAGGTGATTCTCACAATTTTAGTATGATTAAGAATGACCAAGATGCAGTGCCCCAGGTCCCACTTCCAAGAGATTCTGATTCAGTAGGCCTAGGCTGATGCACAGACAGTTTCATTTTTAATAAGCTCCCAGGTGATTTGATGTGGGGGGTCTACCACCACCATTCTGAGAATTACTGACTTAGAAGGACACATTATATCAAACAGTCATACTGTTGTTTTTCTGTAGGTGTGGGTATGACTTTGGCAAAATGCTGAATAACTTACACTTTTTACTCTGGACAGCTTTGGTTGATTGAATTGTATGAATTAGTGTAGTTTTTACATGTTACAAAAAAACAACAAAAAAGAAAAATACAAGAAATAAAAAGTGAAGTGCCTTCAGTCACCTGAAAGATAAAATCCATGAGAATTCAAAGGAAGATACTTATTTTCACCTAGGGCACTCAAGGAAAGCTTTCCAGAGGAAGTGGCACTTAAAATGAACTTTGAAGAAAAAGTCAAGGTTAAGACAAGTGAAACTGAGAAGAAGTACTGGAGGCAGAGGAATAAGATAAGATTACAGAGAGAGGAACTCAGGGCCCTTACTTAAGGAGCACTACCATTTGATAGAGTTCAGGGCACTGAAGAGAAATATTAGGAATTAAAAGAATATTTTTGGAGGCTATCAAGCTAAAGAATTTTAACTCTGTAAACAACAATCACTGAAAGATTTTGAGCTTAAGAACCGTGTAATAGAATACTATTTTAGGAAGGTTGATCAGATCTCAGGATGCTTTGAAGAGGCAGAAAATGGAAGGAAGGTTCTAGACCATTCCAAAACAAATTGGCATGAATTAGGGTAGAGATAATAGAAACAGGAAGGTGGAGCCAGGGCAATGAGCAGAGAATGCATAATGCGGGAAAGATGAGAGAGGAACGGTTCAGTTTCGAGATACGACTTTCAGACGAAAGAGGACTAGATTTTTTAAAATGTGGTACATATACACAATGGAATATTATGCAGTCATAAAGAAGGACAAGATTATGAACTTCCCAGCAACTTGGATGGACTTAGAGTCTATAATACTCAGTAATCTATCACAGAAACAAAGAACTGAGCAGCACATGTGCTCACTCCTAAGCGGACCTTGAACAATTATCATAATACTATATGAAAGGGATTGGAAGTAATTAGAAACTGCCAGGGGAGTGAGGGGGGCAGGATTGGTATAGTGGGAAACTGTGGGGGGGAAGGAGGCGAGACACCTCATCAACAAGAGTACCTGCATAATGAACATTTGTCATCTGTATACTTAACCCTGACTTGTACCCCACATCTTAATTTTTTTTTTAAAGTGTCCTGGGTGTCAGGAGAACTTGGGAATCCACTGCATAGAAGTGAGAGTTAATATCGAACAAAGAGCATAAAAAGGAAGAGGGGACCAAAATGTACTTTGAAAAAATATATATATTTAAGAAGTGACACCAGTTTTTAAAACGATTGAAAGGCCTGGCTCAGTGGCTCAGCCTGTAATCCCAGCACTTTGGGAGGCCGAGGCCAGTGAATTGTCTGTGTCCGGAGGTTCGAGACCCGCCCGGGCAACTTGGCGAGACCTCATCTCTACAATAATTTAAGGAAAAAAGTTAGCCGGGCATGGTAACGCGCCTGTAGTTCCAGCTACTTGGAAGGCTGAGGCGGAAGGATCGCCGGAGCTCAGCAGGTCGAGGCTGCGGTGGCCGGGAGCGTGCCCCTGCACTCCAGTCTGGGCGACAGGCTGGTGGGGAGACTCCAACTGGGGGAGACTCCAACTCAAACAAAGGAAAAAAAAACAACACGCTCATCATGTAGTACTCTTTGGTTTATTTTTGTCACACCTAATTATAAAAACAAAGACAAAAGAGTAACTTCTGATGTTTACGTCTAAAGGGGTTTAGCCCTATTTTGCTTCACCTTGAGCCCACTACTTATCCAGTTATTATGAAGCCACCGCAGCCTCGACCTGCTGGGCTCTGGTCATCCTTCTGCCTCAGCCTTCCAAGTCAATGGAATTACTCCGAGGCTCAGGCAATCCTCTCACCTTGGCTTCCCAAAGTGCTGGGATTACAGGCTGAGCCACCGTGATGATGAGGATGATGAGCGTCTGTAGCCTTCTCTCCTCTCCCTGCTTCCTAACAAGATTCCTGGCCTCCCTGCTGAGCTCTGGGTACTAATTAAGGTGCCGACCTGAAAAATCAGAGAAGGGAAAAACTGAAAGGAGCCTGGCTCAAATCTGTATAAAAATGAAAATAGGCTGGTCTGATGTTAATGGGTTATCAGAATTTATCAACATTAGTGTCACTAAAGTTGGCATACAACCCTCCACTGCTATATTTGACTGGCTTTTAAAAAGATATAAATAAATAAATAAATAAAAATGAAAATGGCGAACAATTGAGAACTTGCTGTCAGGCACTTTTCTATATACTTTACATATATTAAACTCATTTGATTTTCACAACAACCCTATGAATTAAATGTTAAGTGCTGTTTCCATTTTACAGATGGGGAAACAGAGTGGTACAGAATTCACACTCGGGCAGTCTACAGCTCCAGGGCTTTCGGTCTTCACCATCACCCTACATGCTTCATATATAAATAGTGAACAGAGAAGTCAAGGAGTGAGGCAGAGAGAAAATAAACCAGTGGAATTCTTCAGAGAAGGTATTTTTGTGAGTGGTTGGAAAACAGGTAATATATACCAAGCAGGTTCTCAAAACTTAAATTTATAATTTAAAAAGATATGGTGATAGGAGGCACTTTTAAAACTAAATAAATTAGAAAAAGTTTGATTAAAATGGTTAATATCCTTAAAACATCAGTTATTAAAATTAACTCAAAAAAAGAGTTAAAGATCTGAGAGACCAATGAGCACAAAAGAATATGTTTTAATGAAAAAATTTGCCTCTCCATAAAAACCCTGGGTCCAAATGCTTTAGGACTCGGTTCCCACAAATTTAAAGAGAAGTTCATCTCCATACTAAAAAACCTGTTGCACAAATAGAAAAAAAATTAAAACCTACTTGACTCAATTTGTTAAATAAAACAAATAGACTTCATATACCAAAACCTGAAAAGATAATACGAGAAAACGAAATTACATAAAAATCTCACTTAAAAATACATCAAAAAGGCCAGGCTCGGTGGCTCAGCCTGTAATCCCAGTGCTTTGGGAGGCCGAGGTGAGTGGATTGCCTGAGTCCGCGGGTTTGAGACCCGCCCGGGGAACTTGGCGAGACCTCATCTCTACAATAAATCAAAAATTAGCCAGGAGTGGTAGCGCATACCTGTAGGTCTGGCTACTTGGAAGGCTGAGGCAGAAGGATCGTGGGAGCCTGGCAGGTCGAGGCTGCGGTGGCCAGAAGCGTGCCATTGCACTCCAGTCTGGGCAACAGAGTAAGACTCCAACTCAAAAATAAATACATAAATAAATAAATAAATAAAAATAATATTAAAAATTGTTTTAAAAAAATACATCAAAAATAAAATGTGGAGCATTGAATTTAACAGTTAATTGAAAGACCAGTGAGAATTTATCAAGAATTATAATAATAGATTAATATTAGTAATTCATATGACAGGTTAATATGCTAGTGAATCAATGAGGGAAAACCACATAATCATCTCAAAAGATCCTTAAAAAGAATCTGATGGAATTCAAAACAAATTTCTGAAATAAAACACACAATGTGTAACTTCTCTTAGTTAACAAAGAATCAAGAGATATATTCTTTAAATAGTCCCCTTAAATTAACTGTTAAGATTATTCTTGCCGGGCTCAGTGGCTCAGCCTGTAATCCCACGCCTTGGGAGGCCGAGATGAGTGGATTGCCTGAGCCCGTGGGTTCGAGACCCGCCTGGGCAACTTGGCGAGACCTCATCTCTACAATAATCAAAAATCAGCCAGACGTGGTAGCGTACGCCTGTAGTTCCAGCTACTTGAAAGGCTGAGGCAGAAGGATCGCCGGAGCCCAGCAGGTCAAGGCTGCGGTGGCCGGGATTGACCACTGCACTCCAGCCTGGGCAACAGAGTGAGACTCCAACTCAAAAAAAAAAAAGATTATTCTTACTGGTGGAAAATTAGAATATTTCCATTAAAGGCAGGACCATGTCAAAAATCCCTACTTTTACCACTTATTTAATGTTAAACCAGCATATTTAAACATTGCTGTAAATTATGATTCATTAATAAGAGGTATAAAAAGTGGAAACAAGACCAGGCATAGTAGCTCACGCCTGTAATGCCAGACTTTGGGAGGCCAAGAAGGGGGGATCACTTGAGGCCAGAAGTTCAAGACCAACCTGGGCAACATAACCAGACCTCATCTCTACAAAAAGTTAAAAAAAAAAGTAGCACACACCTGTAGTCCCAGCTACCTGGAAGACTGATGCAGGAGGATGGCTGGAGTCCAGGAGTTGGAGGCTGCAGTGAGCCATGATCATGCCACTGCACTCCAGACTGGGAAACAGAGTGAGACCCCATCTCAAAAAAAAAAAAGTGGAAAGAAAAAGATAACTATTTTAAGAAAATATTGCTAAGTATAACATGAGAAAAATTTAGTGAGATGGCCAAATTTCAAAAAGGTAATAAAATATTGTTTCTATAAAGTAATACTAAATTAGAATATATATACAGACTATCAAAAGGCAGAATCAACATGTGCAAAACTAACCCCTTCCTACCATTAGTCCAGAAAAAAGTAGAGAATATATTTCAAAGGATTTAATATACATTGAAAATTAGAGGATGGCCGGGTGCGATGGCTCATGCCTATAATCCCTGCACTTTGGGAGGCCAAGGTGGGAGGATTGCCTGAGCCCACGGGTTCAAGATCAGCCTGGACAACATGGCAAGACATTATCTCTACAGTAAATCAAAAAATTAGCCAGGCATGGTGGCACGTTCCTGTAATTCCAGCTACTTGGAAGGCTGAGGCAGAAGGATTACCTGAGCCCAGCAGACTGAGGCTGTGGTGGCCATGAGTGTGCCACTGCACTCCAGCCTGGGCTACAGAGTGAAACTCCGACTCAAAAAAATAAATAAATAAATAAAAGAAAATTAGAGGATCATTCTCAACAGAAAAAAATGTGAGCCCTCTTTATTTTTTCTTGTATTTCATGTCATTTATTAAATTTTTTTTTTTTTTGAGTCAGAGTCTTACTCTATTGCCCAGACTGGAATATAGTGGCACGCTTACGGCCACCACAGCCTTAACCTCCTGGGTTCAGGTGATCCTTCTACCTCAGCCTTCCAAGTAGCTGGAACTATAGGCATGCACCATCATGCTCAGCTAATATTTTTAATTGTTATTTATTGTAGAGATGAGGTCTTGCCAAGTTGCCCAGGCTGGTGTCGAACCCATGGGCTCAAGCAATCCTCTCACTTCGGCCTCCCAAAATGCTGGGATTATAGGCATGAGCCACCATGCCTGGCCATATTAAATAACTTTAATACACAGAGAAAATAATGTTCAGTTTGTCACTACTCCAAATGTCTTAAATTTCAAAATAGGACTCGTTAAATACAGAAAGCAAGGAGGAACTCTATCAGTGTCTGCAAGAAATTAAAACAAGAAAACTAGTGTAGAAAGCAAGAAATTCCTAACAGTTGAAGAAAATCAATGCCATGAATAAGAGATGACAAATCTAACAAGTGGAAGAATTTACAAACTGATGAAGTAGAGTAACTTAAGGTTTCAGAATAGGACTTAAAACATGTTTGTTTGGGGTTTTTTTTATTTGTTTGTTTTTGAGTCCTGGTCTCACTCAGACATGCAGAATAGAGTGCAGTGGCATGATCATGGCTCACCACAGCCTTGACCTTCTGGAATTAGGTGATTTTTCTGCCTCAGCCTCCCAAGTAGCTGGGACTACAGGCACGTGCCATCATGCCTGGCTAATTTTTTTACTTTTTTGTAGAAATGATGTCTCACTATGTTGCCCAGTCTGGTCTTGAGCTCCTGAGCTCAAGTAATCCTCCTGCTTCATCCTCCCAAAGTGCCGGGGTTACAGGTGTGAGCCACCACACCCAGCCTAAAACATGTATGTTTAGTATCCGCAAAAGATAAAGGAGGCAAATGCCACAAAAATGAGAAACAGGAGATCATAAAAAGATAACAGACATTTCAAGAAAAGAAACTAGAGGCCTAGAAAAATTAAAAATGATAGTGTATAAATTGACATATAAAATGCTGTCATTCTGGCTCAGAGGTCTAACTAAAGTGGAGTCAGGAAGCCATTCTAACATGGACCGCCTGCATATCCAGCAGACTTGCAACAACAGCAACAAAAAAACCAAGAACTTGCCTTGAACCTTTCAGTTGGGCCAAACCTCCATGACCACAACATGCTTGCAAACAGCTGAATTTCTGAATTCTTGAACACCAACAACCAATTAATATACTAAGCCAGCCCCCTCCACCAGTAATAATTATTTCAAAACTTGTGTAAACATACTTAGCTTCCTTTGTATTTAGTTTTAAAGACCTCTACTCCCTTTTCTCTATACGGGACACAATTTGGCTTCTATTCAAATGTGTCTTCTGAATTGTAAGTCCTAAGATCCCAATAAATGCCTTGTTTTGCTGCATTACAGTGTGATCTTTTGCCTCTTCTTGGTTAACAACAGCCTGAGTAGTAAATTTGTAGCTGTTAGACTACACTGGGGAATTCTTCCAAAAGCAGCACAAATAAAGAGGCAAATAACATATGAGAAATAATAAGAGACATGACATTTAGAGACAGTTTCAACGTATGTTAGAAATAAAAGTCAGCAGTAGTAATAAAAGTTCTAGGTAAGAGAATAGAGGAAATGGAAAAAAGTATATACTGGAAAAAGTTATAGCCAATATTTTCTGGAATTTAAGAATGATTACAATCTTTTAATCAATAAGAACTGCTAAATGAAAATATAGGGTTTTCTTATATCTAAATATATAATGAAATATCAGAACATTTAGGATAACGATAATTTTCTAAAAGCTAAGAGAGAAAGGACAGGTTAACTACAAAGGAAGGTGAATCAAATTGATATCAGACTTTTCATCAGCAACTTATACTGCAAAGATAGTAATACATTATTTTCAAAACATTAACAGAAAATCAGCAAAAAATTCAAAAAGACAAAACTTTCCACTTTCAAAAATGTAGTTCACTGACAATAGGAGCACAAAATGATTCCTCTTGGCAAGAAAATCAGCAATATAAATTGAGTCTTAAAAATGTTCACATTCGACCAAGCTTGGTGACTCAGCCTGTAATCCCAGCACTTTGGGAGGCCAAAGCCAGTGGATTGCCTGAGCCTGTGGGTTCGTGACCAGCCTGGGCAACTTGACTATACCTTGTCTCCATGATAAATCAAAAAAGTAGCCGGGCATGGTAGCTCGCACCTGTAGTTCTGGCTACTTGGAAGGCTGAGGCTGAAGAATTGCTGGAGCCCAGCAGGTCAACACTGGGGTGGCCATGAGTATGCCACTGCACTCCAGCCTGGGAGACAGAGTGAGACTTCAACTCAAAAAAAAAAAAGTTCACATTCTTTAACCTACCCCTATCTAGAAATCTCTGTGATACCCAAAGTGATCATCAGAAATGTGATACATCACAAATGCAACGACTCCAAGTGTAGTATTTGCGATAGTAAAAATCAAAACTTTCTAAATATGCAAAATTATGGGAGAATTAACTAAATCATGGTTTTTCCATGTGAAGAAATTTTTGCCATCATTAATACAGCAGAAAGTCTAATGAGATAAGGTGTGTCACTTAGAATAGTAAAGCAAAAGTGTTCAAACAATAGTGATGCTCATTGTATCACTTAAGAGTTTGGGAAGGGGGCAGAGCAAGATGGCCAGATAGAACCCTCCAGCAATCATCCCCATGCAGGAACACAAAATTGAACAACTATCCATGCAAAAAAGCACCTTTGAAAGAACCAAAGATCAGGTAAGTGATCACAGTAACTGGTTTTAACATCATATCAAGGAAAAGAGACATTGAAGAGTGTAGGAAAGACAGTATTGCATTATCTATACCACGTCTACCTCATCCTCAGGCTGCATGGGAAGAGAATCTGTGTGCTTGGGAGGAGAAAGAATGAAGTCCTGGTGGGACTGTGCATTGGAACTCAGTGCTGCCCTCTCACAGTAGAACAAAACACAGGGCAGAATTTGGCTGATACCAACAGAAAGACATTTAGGCCAGCCCCAGCCAGAGGGTAATCACTGGACCCAGCAGTAAGAACCCAAGTTCCTGCTAATCCCACCACCAGTGGACTGAAGTTCCCTGGGGTTCTGAATAAATTTGAAATGCAGTAGAGTTACAAAGACTGCAGTCCTTTGGCGAGTCCTGGTGCTGTACTGGACTCAGATCTGGTGGATTTAGGGGTGCATTCAACTCAGTGAGACACCAGCTATGGAGGCCAGGGGAGTATTTGCATCACACTCATCTCCAGGCAGTGCAGCTTGGGGAAAGACTCCTTTCGTTTGCAGAAAGAAGGAAGAATAAAAAGGACTATATCCTGCAACTTGGGTACCAGTTTAGCCACTGTAAAATAAAGCATCAAGCAGATTCCTGAAGCCCCTGGTTCTAGGCCCTAGCTCCTGGAAGGCATTTTCAGACCCACCCTGGGCCAAAAGGGACCCTCTACTCTAAAGGGAAGAAACCAGTTCTGGCAGGATTCCCTCTTGGTGACTAAAGAGTCATTGGGCCTTGAATAACATCAGCAGTAGCCAGGTGGGTAGCCACTGGCCATGTGTGAGACCTAGTACTTCTCTGGCTTCTGGTGTCACCCAGCATGGTCCTAGCTGTGGTGACCACAGGAGTACTTGTATCACCCCTCCCTCAACTCCAAGCTGCCAAGCACAGAGAGACAGACTCCTTCTGTTTGGGGGAGAGTAAAGGAAGGGAAAAGAGACTCTGCCTGATAATCCAGGGAACTTTCCTGGATTTTACACAAGCCCACCAAAGTGGTACCTCTATTGTGTGCAAAAATTGCAGCATTACTGGGTTTGGGGTACCTCCTAGAACAGATATGCCTGCAGTGACCAAATAGGTAGATCACAACACTCAAGTCTCTTTGATTACCTGGAAAGCCTTCTCAAGAAGGACGGGTAACAAACAAGGCTAGACTGCAAAGATTAGAGAGAGAGAGAAAGAGAGAGAGAGAGAGAGAGAGAGAGAGAGAGAGAGAGAGAGAGAGAAGGATAGAAAGCTTATTCAAAGAAATAATGACAGAGAACTTTCCAAACCCAGAGAAAGATATCAATATTCAGATATAAGGTCACAGAACACCAAGGAGATTTAACCCAAATAAGACTACCTCAAGGCATTTAATAATCAAACTCCTAAAGGTCAAAGATAAAGAAAAGATTTTAAAAGCAGCAAGAGAAAAGAAACAACATATAAAGGAACACCAATAAGGCTGACAGCAGACTTCACAGTGGAAACCTTACAGGTCAAGAAAGAGTGGCATGACCTAATCAAAGTGCTAAAGAAAAAAACTTTAGTTCTAGAATATTATTCAGTGAAAACATCCTTCAAACATGAAGGGGAAATAGAGACTTTCCCCGACAAACAAAAGCTGTGGGATTTTGTCAACACTAGACCTGTCCTACAAGCAATGCTGAAGGGAGTTCTCCAAGCTGAATGAAAATGATGATAATGAAGAATAAGAAATCATCTGAAGGTACAAACCTCACTGGTAATATTAAGTAGACAGACAAATACAGAACATTCTAACACTGTAATTGTGGTATATAAATCACTCATACTTTGAATAGGAAGGATAAAAGGAAAATCAATAAAAAATAATAATAACTTTTTAAGCTATAAATACTATAAAAAGATATTAAATAGAAACAAGAAAAGTTAAAAAGCAAGGAAGGATAAAGTTAGAGATTTTGTTAGTTTTCTCTTTGCTTGTTTGCTGTTTTGTTTTTGTTTTTTTTTTTGTAATCAGAGTTAAGTTGACATCAGTTTGAAATAATTAGTTATAAGATGTTATTAGCAAGCCTAATGGTAACTTCAAATTTTAAACCTTACAACAGATACACACAAAAAAAGGAAAAAATTAAAACATATTACCAAAGAAAATAACTTTTACACAAAGGAAGACAGAGAGGAAAGAAGGGAGGGAGGGAGGGAGGAAAGATATCAAAACAACCAGAAAACAAATAAAATGACAGTAGTAAGTCTGTACCTATCAATAAGACATTAAATAAAATGGACTAAACTCTCAAATCAAAAGGCAGAGTGGCCGAATGTATAAACAAACAAGACCCAATGATATGCTGCCTACAAAAAACAAACTTCTTTTATAAAGACACACACAGACTGAAATAAAGGTATGGAAAAAGATATTCCATGCAAATGCAGACCAAAAAACAAACAAACAACAAAAAACAGGAACAGCTATACTTATAGCAGATATCAGGTACTTATATCACAACAAAAAACTATAAAAAGAGACAAAGAAGGTCATTATATAATGATAAGGGCTCAATCAGCAGGAAGATATAACATTTGTTAGTATATGTGCACCCAACACTGAAGAACTCAGATTTATAAAACAAATTTTGGAGCTAATGAGAGAGACATACCTCAATACAATAATAACTGAAGACCTCAACATGCCACTTTCAGCAATGTCAGACTGTCCAGACAGAAAAGCAACAAAGAAATGTCAGACTAATCTGCACTATAGGCCAAATGGACCTATCAGATATTAACAAAGTGTAACTTGCCGGGCATGGTGGCTCATGCCTGTAATTCCAGCACTTTGTGAGGCGGAGGTGAGAGAATTGCCTGAGCTCAGGGGCAACTTGGTGAGATCACATCACTACAATACATTAAAAAAAAAAAATTTAGCCAGGCATGGTGGCATGCACCTCCAGTTCTAGCTACTTGGAAGGCTGAGGTGGAAGCATCACCTGAGCCCAGCAGGTTGAGGATGCGATGGCCATGAGCATGCCACTGCACTCCAGCCTGGGTAACAGAGCAAGACTCCAACTAAAAAAAAAAAGAAAGTGTCATTCAACAGCTGCAGCATACACGTATTTCTCCTCAGCACACAAATCATTCTAAAGGATAGACCATATGTTAGGCCACAAACAAGTCTTTAAAAATTCAAAAATTTGAAATTATATCAAGTATTTTCTCTGACCACAATGGAATAAAACTAGAAATCAATAAAAAGAGGAAGTCTGGAAAGTATACAAACACATGAATATTAAACAATATGCTCCTGAATGGCCAGTGGGTCAATGAAGAAAATAAAAGGGGCATTTAAATATTTCTTGAAGCAAATGAAAATGGAAATACAACATACCCAAACTTACGAGATACAACAAAATCAATACTAAGAGGAAAGTTTATAGTAACAAGTGCCTACAACAGAAAAGTAGAAAAATTTAAAATATACAACCTAATGATGTATCTTAAAGAACTAGAAAAACAAAGAGCAAATCAAACCCAAAATTAGTAGAAGAAATAAAGATCAGAGCAGAAATAAATGAAATGGAAACCAAAAAATGCAAAAGACCAATAAAACAAAAAGTTGATTTTTTTAAAAGATTAAAAGAATCAACAAACCCTTACCCAGACTAAGGAAAAAATAAAGAAGTCCCAAATAAATAAAATCAGAGATTAAAAAAGAGATATTGCAACTGATAACACAGAATTCAAAAATTCATTAAAGACTACTATGAGCAACTGAATGCCAATAAATTGGAAAACCCTGAAAAAATAGATTATTTCTTAGACAAATTCAGCCTACCAAGATTGAACCATGAAGAAATCCAAAACCTGAATAGACTAATAACAAGTAATGAGATTAAAGCCATATAAAAGTCTTTCATAAAGAAAAGCCCAGGACCTGATGGCTTCACCACTGAATTTTACCACATATTGAAAGAAAAGCTAATACCAATTCCACTCAAGCTATTCCAAAAAAATAGAAGAGGAAATACTTGCAAACTCATACTGCAAGATTAGTAATGCCCTGATACCAAAACCAGACAAAGAGACAACAACAACAAAAAAAAGAAAAAGAAAGAAAGAAAAGAAAACTACAGGTAAATATCTCTGATAAACACTGATGTAAAACTTCTCAACAAAATACTAGCAAAATAAATTCAACAACACATTTAAAAAAATTTTTAATTTTAAAGATGTGGGGTACAATTCAGGTTAGTATACAAATGTTCGTTATGCAGGTACCCTTGTTGATGAGATGTGCCCCCCTCCCCTGGCATATTCCCACTACTGCCAATCCCACCTCCCTCCCTCCCCTGGCAGTTTCCCATTACTGCCAATCCCTTTCTTATAGTATTACGATAATTGTTCAAGGTCCATTTATGAGTGAGACATGTAATACTTAGTTCTTTGTTTCTAATAGTTCACTCTATTATAACCTTTAAGTCCATCCAAGTTGCTGTGAAGTTCATAATTTTAAAAAATCATTCATCACAATAAGTGGTATTGATGCCAGGAATGCAAAGATGGTTCAACATATGCAAATCAATCATCAGTGTGATCCACCATATCAACAAGATGAAGGACAAAAACCATATGATCATTTAAATTGATGATGAAAAAGCACTTGATAAAATTTAACATCTCTGCATGATAAAAACTCCCAAAAAGCTGGGTATAGAAGGAATATAACTCAACATGATAAAAAGCAATATATGACAAATTCACAGATTATATAATACTGAATTAGTAAAAACTCAAAGCCTTCTCTCTAAGATCTGAAACAATACAAGGGTACCCACTTTTACTGTTATTCAACATGGCAATAGAAGTCCTAATAGAGCAATTAGGAAAGATACTATAAGTAAAGAGAATCCAAACTGGGATGAAAGAAGTCGGGTTATCCTTGTTTGCAAACAATATGATCTTATATTTTGAAAAACCTAAATACTCCACCAAAAAACTGTTAGAACTGATAACTTCAGTGCATTTGCAAGATACAAAATCAACAAAAAGATCAATGGCATTTTTATATGTGACAACAATCTTTAAAAAAAATCAAGAAAGTAATCACTTTTATAAACTTAACCAAAGAAGTGAAAAAGTTCTACAATGAAAACTATAAAACATTGATGAAAGAAATTGAAAAGGACACACACACACACACACACACACAAATATTCCATATTCCTGGATTAGAAGAATCAATTGGAAGAATTGTTAAAAGGCCCGTATTATCCAAAGCAATCTACACATTCAATGCAATCCCTACCAAATTACATTTTTCACAGAAATAAAAAAAAGAATCCTAAATTTTTTATGGAACCAAAAAAGACTAGAACAGCCAAAGTCATCCAGAGCAAAAAGAACAAAACTGGAGAAATCATATTACCTGACTTCAAATAATACTATAGAGGTACAGTAACCAAAACACCATGGTACTGGCATAAAAATGGACACATAGACCAACAGAACAGAACTGAGAACGCAGAGATAAATCCACACATCTACAGTGAATTCATTTTCAACAAGGGTGACAAGAACACACGTGGGGGAAAGGATAGTTTCTTCAATACATGATGCTGGGAAAACTGGATATCCATCTGCAGAAGAATAAAACTAGAACCTCCATATCTCACCATATAAAAAAACAAATCAAAATAAAGACTTAAGTATAAGACCTGAAGTTATAAAACTACTAAAAAAAAAAAAAGTTAGGGAAACTCTCCAGGTCACTGGTCTGGGAAAAGATTTCTTGAGTAAGACCTCAAAAGCAAAGGCAACCAAAGCAAATGGACAAAGGGGATCACATCAAGTTAAAAACCTTCTACTTCTGTAAAGCTTTTCCTCTCTAAAGAAAACAATCAGCAAAGTGAATCAACAGCCCACAGAATGAGAGAAAATATTTGTGAACTACCCATCTGAAAAGTAATTAATTTTTTTTTTTTTTTGAGTTGGAGTCTCACTCTGTCGCCCAGACTGGAGTGCAGTGGCCACTCCCGGCCACTGCAGCCTCAACCTGCTGGGCTCCGGGGATCCTTCCGCCTCAGCCTTCCAAGTAGCTGGAACTACAGGCGCGCGCTACCATGCTTGGCTAATTTTTTGATTGTAGAGATGAGGTCTCGCCAAGTTGCCCAGGTGGGTCTCGAACCCGCAGGCTCAGGCAATCCACTCACCTCAGCCTCCCAAAGCGTGGGATTACAGGCTGAGCCACCAAGGCCGGCTTGAAAAGTAATTAATAATCAGAATATATGAGGAGCTCAAACAACTTGGTAGGAAAAAATATATAATCCGATTTTTTAAATGGGCAAAAGATCTGAATTTCTCAAAAGGAGACATAAAAAATGATTAATAGGTATATAAAAATGTTCAACATTGTTAATCAGAGAAATGCAAATCAAAACTACAATGAGATAACCATGCCATCCCCGTTAAAATAGCCTTTATCCAAAAGATAAGCAATAACAAATGCTGGTAAGGCTGTGGAGAAAGAGGAACCCTCATACAATGTTGGTGGGAATGTAAAAAAAAATTAATACAGTCACTATGGAGACTAAAAAAAACTCCTCAAAAAACTGAAAACAGAACTACCATACGATCCAGCAATTCCACTGCTAGGTATCTATCCAAAAGAAAGGAAAGCAGTATATTACAGAGATATTGGCTCTCCCATGTTTATTGCAGCACTGTTGACAATAGCCAAGATTTGGAATCAACCTATGTGTTCAACAACAGATGAATGGATAAAGAAAATGTGGTATATACACACAATTAAAACACAGTAACCCCAGATCTGAGAGGGCTTGGGCTTAATATTTGCCTGTTCCAAAGACTCTATAAATACTAAATACTAGTCAATGTGATATAAGCCGATGAGTTACAACTTCCAAGAAGTGTAACTAAAGTGAAGGTTGGGAAAGTGCATTCCCCTCTTACTGATTGGAATTCAGAAATAATCACTGGAGATTAGGCAGCCATTTTGGATTATGAGGAAGAAGCCATGGGGTGACAATGGCAGGGTAACAAACAAAGAAGGAATCAGGATCTCGAGCACCCAGGAAGACCACATCTACTCTGGAACATCTATTTCTAGATTGCTTTTATATAAGAAAAAAATAAACTACAATTAAGACGCTGTGATTTTGAATCTTCTGGTACATGCACCTGAAATCTAATTCCAAAATCTGGGCTCTACCCTCAGTTTTTGATTCAGGAGATCTGGGCATAGGCCTGATAGTTTTCGTTTCTAGCCAGCTCCCAGGTGATACTGATACAGCTGGTTTTGGGGTCATACTTGTAGAACCACTGAACTAATAAATGGAGATCATAACTTAGTGAATTTCAACCTTTGCTTTACATTAAAATCACTTGAGTGGGAGGTGGGGGAGCGAGGAAAAGGAGGTTTTAAAACACACACACCGTAAAGTTCATGCCAGAGACGCCAGTTTAATGAGTCTGGGCTAGGCCTGGTATGGCAGGCCCAAGTTCAAAGTCTTCCAGATGATTCTAAGATGTAGCCAAGACTGAGTGCTGTAACCCTTTCCCTTTGTATTGTGAACAAGACTAATTTGAAGGAAATACCTGTTTCCCCACAGATGGAGGTTGGTATTGAGAAAGCTGCCCAGAACTTGAAGCCCAAAGACTGAGGTTTAAGTTCTTTCTCTTACACGATTATGAGAATCTGGAACAATGTAGTATCCCTGAACCTTGGTTACTTTATTTGTAAAATAGTTTTTTGTGAAGATTAGATTATACAATATAAGTGAAAGTACTAGTAGGGTGCAGTGGCCCATACCTGTAATCCTAGCACTTTGGAAGGCAGAAGCAAGAGGATTACCTGAACTCAGGGGTTTGAAACCAGCCTGAGCAGCATGGTGAGACCTCATCTCCACAATACATCAAAAAATCAGCTGGGCATGGTGGCACATGCCTGTGGTTCCAGCTGCTTGTAAGACTGAGGTGGATCACCTGAGCCCAGCAGGTCAAGGCTGCGGTGGCCGTGAGCATGCTACTGCACTCCGGCCTGGACGACAGAGTGAGACTCCAACTCAAAAAAAAAAAAAAAAAAAAAAGTGTAAGTACATTGTAAACTCAAAGTGTTGCAAAGAAGTGTCAATAGGCCCAATGGATTGTCTATAGAGAACCCAGGTGGATGAATTGTCTACGGAGAACCTAAGTGAAAGGGTCCACTGAGGGGAGGTGGGCCAGTGCAGGTGCCAGTGCCCAAGCAGCGGAAATAACACAAGATTGCAACAAGGAAGAAAGTAGAAAGCAGTAAAGTTTATTATTTACCTTTCACAGAATGGAAAGGAGGCTGACACTCAGAGGCAAGTGTGACCCTGATGGGTCAAGAAATGGGTATATTTAAGGGCCTTTGGGGCAAGGGGCTTTTGGCCTAGAGGAGTGTCCAGGGCTGTGGGCCTTTGATGTTGACTGTAGCCACATAAGTCTTAGATCTTGCGGTCACCAAACATTAGCATCTCATGCTCTCAGGTGGTGAGCTAGATAGGAGGAGACAAGGGGAGGGGATTTGCCTGCAAGAGATGTGTCAGATATTTGCAATCCACAAACTCCTTGACCAAAAGGTGGTCTGTTATCTTTTCTATGGCTTTGTCCATATCTTGCATCTGATGGAGATTTGCTGAGGGGGTGGGGTAGGCTGCCAGTTTGGCCTGACATAGAATGTCTGAACACTGCCCAAAACCTGCCTATTGGAAATTTATCTGTCTATGTCTAACCTGTGTTAGATTCAAAGCATGTCAGTTAAAGCACAAATGGTTATGCTGAGACAAAATATGAACTAAGTTTATTCTAAGTTTCTCGGGGTTCCTCCTTTCACCAAGTTAATTTAGCTCTAAGACTAAACTGAAGAAATGAAAGAGGTGGGAGAAAAGCAAGAGAAACCATAAGAAGCAATAATGTAGGACTCATTTTTGATTCCCTGCAACAGAGGACTGGAATGTGTGATAGAACAGCCATTGCTCCTGCAATGGGTGTTGTTCCCTCTGCCTTTCCTTTTTTTTTTTTTTAATTATCATATTTTCAACAGGTGTTCCTGGTCTGGATTAACTCCTCTGGGTGATATTTCTAGCCTGGAGCACACAGACCTTGCCTGTTTAGAAGCAGGTGTTGAAGAGTGGATGTTCCAGCTATTAGGATCATTATACTGCTATCAATAACCACAGCCTGAAATCTCCTGTCACTGAAATGGTTCCCAGGTGGCTGCTTTATAGTCAGGTGTTTGGCTGTGGATATGCCAGATGTCAGGAACCGACCCTGACATTTCTAATTTCAGGATAAGTAGCACCAGGCAAATGGGGCGTTAGATTAGGTCCTGAAGGGCCTCAGGTGCCGGACTGAATTTGCTGGACTTCATTCTGTAGTCTGCAGAAGTCACTGATTTTAGAAGTGACAGAGTGATTCTCAGAGAATATCAGCCAGGGGCCAGTGTAATGAATTAGACTGAGGTGAGTCTGAAGTCAAGATGAGCACCATAGAGGAGGTTACTGAAGTAATACCTTAACAGGGAAGAGGCAAGAGAAGTTGACAGGAAATGATAAATGCAAGAAACAGGGTGGACAAAAATTGTCAGGTTCTTCTGGTAAATACTGGTAGCCTTCAATAACTAAAGACTGATGAGAGCTACCTGTCTCCCTCTGTACTACTAGGTGGTATCCTACAATGAAAACAAGTCTCAGACTGAATGTCACTACACAAATATTTTATCATCAAGCAGGCACAAAAACAGTATTCAAACAGTACTTTGCGGCAAAGAATTAAACAGCAGTCTAGACTCAGAGAGACATTCTGAAATGTGTCAGTCTGCTACACTCAGCAGATTCCCACACCACATTTATGCAAGGGAAGAGGAGCCTGTACAATATTCCAGCCAGGCACATATCTTGAACACCTCATTTGCACAATGAAAATTTCTTTCTAATCCTGTACACTAATGAACGTACCTCTAGTGCAGATTTACATAGTGATGTTGGAAGCATTTGTGCATCCGACTCTGTAGTGAAGATTCTTGATGACTGTCTTTCAAATGCTAATTACCCACCCTGGAGTGTGCAGATTAAAGTTAACTTTCAAATATATACACATCTCATGGAAGTATTCTAAAGTACAACAACAAAATAACAAGCAACAAAAATAGTTTTAAGGTCACAAGGCAGAGGACCATGTTAGAAGATGAAAAAGCACTGTTTAATGAGAAATCTTAGGCCTGCACAACAGAAACCAGCTGTAGGTGATTTAAGCAGAGAGTAAGTTTATTAGAGAATATTGGGTAACTCAAAGGATTGCTGGAGACCAAGACTTGGGCATTCATGGCCAAAGGTTGCCACTGACTGTACAGGACAGGCTATCACACGCTACACAGAAATCACAGAGACTGTAACAGGATACAGAACTGATTGGGAGAAGGCTCTGGAGTTGTTGCCCTCACCAAGCATGGGCATCTTACATCTCTGACGCTGCTCTTACTGGATGGTAGATGCCACCGAGTGAACCACTCCCAGTACTGCCCCGGGAATTTACCTTGCTACACTCCTGCAGGTGTCCAAGGAGCACAGCTTTCTGTGCCTGTTTTTTGTTTGTTTGGCTGGTTGGTGGATTGGTTTTTTGACTCACTAGCTTCCAGCTGGTACACACGATTGATTAAGCAAGTATGTGGCATTTCCACTGCAGCCACTAGACTAAGGTGGGAAATTCCCAAACATGGAAAGAAGGTTCAGATGGTGGGCATTAAAAAATTATACATTAAAGGCAAGCTGAATTGGAAGGGATGACAACATATTTGACTAGAAACGTCTAGCAAGTAGTTGGAAGTAGTTGGAAGTGTGGCACCGGTGTTCCCCAGAGAGCCAGAGTTGCAAATTTGGGAGCGGGGTAGTGATTGCATTTAGAACTAGGAGTCTAGACAGAATGTAACTCAAACTTTTCATCTACTATGTGGATGAAAGTGGTTCACCCTTGGTTCAACCCTATAGATGTGCTGCCCACACCTCAACATCCATAAAACAAAAATGAAGAAATTTCACACTCTATTAGGGAAGATAGGAAAAAAATACATGATAATACTAACACAAAATAAGTAGGAGGAGAGAACTGGTGATTGGTGAGAGCGTATTACATACTACTAATTTATTTTCAAAAATTTAAGTGCCAACTATGTATCAGGCACTATGCTAAGCTGATTTAATGTTGGGCAAAAGCGGACATGTCCCTGCATTTGAGGACATGAAGGGCTTCGAAGGCAGGCCTTCAGGAGCCTGGGCTTTAGCTGGTCAGGAGAGACAAAGCCATATATTATGCCACATATATTAAAGAGCAGAACGCCTCCCGCAGTATTTACAGTCCACGTGTGGTCGTCCCTCCCGTCCGGTCCCGGTTTCGGTCCAGCCCAAGGCGGTGACCTAGATGCTTGGGGCAGGTCTGCCTGATTCCTTGGGGGGTCTTCCCGTTCCCTGTTCCCCACTGTTGACTCCGGGCCTGGGGAGACGGCGGTGGCCCGCGCGAGGCGGGCGACTCAGGTGGGCGGGTTGAACTCGCGCAGCGCCCGGCGCACCCGACTCGGCGACCGCGCGGCGGGTTTGGGCGGGGAGGGGGCCGGGCCTCGGCCGAGCCTAGGAAGGAAGCGCGCCGCGCGGTTTGACCCCGGCGACGCTCCGTACCGTCGCGGATTCGGCGCCGGAAACATGGCGGCCGCGGCCGGGCCGGTAACGGGGAAAGTTTTTACTGAGACTGGCCTGTACTAGCGCGCACGGCCTCGGCCCCTCGTTCCCTCTGCTGTGCCACCTCCCTGTTCCAAGTCGCATGCTTAGCCTTCAGCTCCCTCCATCCCCTTTGCTGCGGTGGCCTCGGGACACACTCCGAGGGTTGCGAGGGCGTCGGTGGCGACGGCCGAGTCAGGTAGGGGGGACGCGTGGGGTGGACGCGGGGCGGCGAGATCTGGGCACAGACACCGCCCAGGGCTGCGCGTGGTGCGGACCCCAAGCTCCGCCCAGCCCGCTTCCCAGGGCGGGGGTAGGATACCTGCCTCTGGAGGAGGCGACTGTGGCGAGTGGGGAGTGGAGGGTGCGTGGGGGCGCCTCTCCTAGCCGCCAAAGGCTTCCCCTCAATGGGACGCCACGTTGTGGTCTCTTTCCCCTGAAGCGGAGCAGTGGTGAACAGCCGGGCTTCTCGTCGGGCCTTTCGCATCTCTCTGGAGGGAGGCCTAGTGGGAGAGAAACTGGTATTCCTGCCCTGTTGAGAGGCCTTTCATCTTCGAAGTGTCAGTTTCCTCGTATGAGATGAGCCCAAAGAGTTACCATGAACTCACAGAACAGCAATGAAATTCCCTGACCCTGGCTTCTTGTTGTGGTTTCTGACATTGACACTTCTACATGGGACAGAGATAGTTTGAGTGGAAGATAATACAAATGTGCCTTGAAGCCATTCCCTAGAGGTAGGGCGTGGAGAGAGAACATACTGGTTTTGAAGAACTGCGGTGAATTAAGTGAAGACAGGCATCAGGCCAAGAGAGAAACAAACCAAAGATTCATGTCTTCTCTCGTAGCTCTACTACTGATTTGCTGTGGAATATTAGACTGGTTATTTATTCTCTTTGTGCATTAGCAAGTGTCCAGTAATTTACAATCATTATTGTTAAATGTAGACTTCATTTTTTTCAACAAGTCTTTGTTCGATATCTTCTCGATGCCAGACTTACTGCCTGTTACTGAGCATATAGTATTTGAAGACAAATCCTCCGAGACCTTGTGTTCTAGTGGGAAATGCAGACATCAAATAAGCGAGAATGTATAACAGAGAAAGTACAGGGATCATATAATGGGCTCAGGAGTAATCTGTCGTTAAAAAAAAAAAAGTGATATAAGTTGAGAACTGAAAAGTAGGAGGAAGGCAGGTGTGAGTTCTGGGGTGAGACCAGAGGAGGGAAAGGAGGACACCTGAATGGAGAGGTAATAACATTCGTGCAGTTCAAAACTGAAAGGTCAGTACCGCTGGAATGCAAATGTGAGAGGAAGAATGGTAACAGATGAGACAGGAGAGTTATTCAGGTCCAATGTGGAACGCTTTGTAAGGCATTGGAAGGAGTCTAAACTCGATTGCTGAGGGCAATAGGAAGCCATTGGAGCATTTTACATAGTAGAATGACTTGATTCGAGACATTCAGCATAAGACCTTAGGAATGAGAAAAAGTCAAAACATTTAAAAGATGTTTAGGAAGAAGAGTAGACAAGATTTGGTGAGCATTGAATGTAAATGATGAGGCTGGGGGCGGTGGCCCATGCCTGTAATCTCAGCGCTTTGGAAGGCTGAGGCAGGAGGACTGCTTGAGCCCAAGAATTTAAGACCAACCTGGGCAACATAGTGAGACCTCATCTCTACCAAAAAAAAAAAAAAAAAAATCAAAAAGGTTAGCTGGGTATGGTGGCACAAGCCCACAGTCCCAGCTGTTCAGGAGGCTGAGGTGGGAGGATCACTGGAGTCCAGGAGTTTGAGGCTGTGGTGAGTTGTGATGGTGTTACTGCACTCCAGCATGAGTGACAGTGAGACACCAATGGGGAAAAAAAATGAAAATGATGAAGAAGAGGGAGGTTAGAGTAGTATATAGGGTTTTATAGAATAATCAGCCTCTGGCAGTGATTGTTTAACTTTTATCATGCAGATTGACTCTTCTGTGCTCCATTTTTGTCTGCCTCTGGAGTAATTTTACACTGAATCATTAATGATGGCAGACCAATTGAAAAAGATTGTAATGCTTTTCTGTGTTATTCTCTGATTCAGGCTGTCTTTTGAAGAAGGACAGAATGGGGAAAGACTTTTGTAAATTAGCCATTTTGAAACAATTATATGCCACTTTGTTTTTGGCCCCAAAGAATGTAACTGTGTGTGTCATGTGACATGAATGTACTATACTTTATATGTTTTTTGCATACTTACATGTACTTTGTTTCCAGGATTTTACTTCTGTTAATAGTGCCCAACAGAGCTGGTGAGTCTGTTTCTATAGGCATATTAATATATGTGTCAATTAGGTAAAGAGATAATAATTAAAGATATGGAAATAAATGAAATTTCTCAGGGAAAATGTGTAGTGAGAGAAAAGCCTAGGCTTAGGATTGAAAACAAGGATGAGTTGAGAACGAAGAGCTTTCGAGGATACTGAGGAGGAGAGATGAATGAGTTAGGAAGAGTATCTGAAGACTTAGTCCTTTGGATGCCAAGGAAAGGGAAAAGTTCAGGAGATGAGAGGAGCTAATAATGTCAAAGGTTGTTTAAAGAATGTGCAGGATATTGAGCGAAAAGTACCTGGGTCATTTCAGAACTTGGCAGTGCAGTTGTTGTGAAAATACCATTTAGTGGTTTGAAAAGTGAGTGGGTAAGAGGTAAAGCAACTAAATAATTAGCTTTCAAAAGGAGAACAGACAGAAGATTGAACTTGGTAGAGAAGATGGGGATGAGCAGAGATTGTTTTCTTACTTTTTTTGTATTGTTTTAAAAAACAGGTTTACAGGCCAGGCACAGTGACTCATGCCTATAATCCCAGCACTTTGGGAGGCAGAGGCAAGAGGATTGCCTGAGCCCGCGAGTTTAAGACCAGCCTGGGCAACATGGCGAGACCTCGTCTCTACAGTAAATCAGAAAATTAGCTGGGTGCAGTGCCTCACGCCTATAGTTCCAGCTACTTAGAAGGCTGAAGTGGAAGGATTGCCTGAATCCAGCAAGTCTAGGCTGCAGTGGCCATGAGCTTGCCACTGCACTTTATCCTGGGTGACAGAGTGAGACTATGACTCAAAAAAAACCCAAAAAAACCAAACAGGTTTACAAATGTTTAAGTGCTAAAGGATAAGAGAAAAGTGAGCATTTGAAGAGAGAGGAGGGTGTGTGATGTTCTAGAAGAGGCAGAAGGAAAGAGATACACAATATGGCCAAAGATTTAGGCTTGGATAGAGAGGGGACACCCTTCTTTCTTTGTATCTGGAGATGTAAGTAGAAGTGGGTTTGTGGAGCTGGAAACTCAAGTGAACTCCCTTCTGATGACTCTGTAGGAGGCAGAGTCATCTAGTGAGAATATAGGGGGAAGTGGGTATCAGACATTTGAGGAGAGGGAAGAGAGGTTTGAATAATCACTGAAGGGGAGAAGGGTGATGACCAGGGAAACACAAAAGGATGTCTCATGAGTTTAGAGTGGCACCATTTAGCTTAGTGTGTGATTTTTTTTTACCCCCTCCAGCGGTGCTAGTAGTCTGAGCCCAAACTGTGTCATCAGCCTATGAGAATTTATAATTTAATATATTTGTTGAATTATTATATAACACACAATAGGGATGTTAAGGACGAAACCTCAACGCACTCTAGATTTTATCAGTTACACTCAACTTAAAAAGATAAACCAAAATATCCCAAAGTAAGACTTTTCTTTAATATTGTGTGGTATCTTAAATAACAAACAATTGAATAAACATGTAATTGAGGAAAATCAGTTATGATTCTTAATTAGATTTAGTTGTAAAAAAAAAATGCTTGCTGAACATACAGAAGTACAATTAGTAATAATATTTGGAACCTCCTAGAGACCCAAAGTTTGCTTTAGTGACATTCTTCTCCAGCCACTTGGGTTCTAAGGTTAATTCCAGGTTATCTCATGTTTCTATTGGGTTTTTTTTTAAGTGTACTGCTATTAAGAAAGTATAAATAAATTTATCATAGACTAGTTATTTTTTAAGTATCCAACTGGGTTTTCCATAGATAGTCAATGTAACCATGAGCCATTGCTGTAGATAAGTTCTTCTGAAACCTTATATAGGAAATTTAGAAGAATTTTCTAATAAATAGTTAAATCATTTGTGACCATTATAATATTTTAGGTGCAACTACGGAGACCTTAGGGTTGAAGTAATTTAAGTAGAATTGAAAAGCTCTTCAGTTACTTTTCAATGACTGTTGGTCAGCATCCAGTTTTTCAGTTTTGGTTAGGAAGTTCAGGTATTGGTTCGCTACAGAAATAATGTTTAGATTTGGAGGATAAGTTTGGCAATGAAAGTAATTTAGTAGAGGTAAAAGTACAGGGAGAATTTTGGGTCACCTTTGGGGACTGAGTAACTCTAATACCATTCAATTTTACTTCTAGTAAGTTTATTATCTAAACAATGTGAAGTCTAAGATTTTATAACATTTTAAAATTGCCTCATAAAAAGATGGAGGGAGCCGGGCTCGGTGGCTCAGCCTGTAATCTCAGCACTTTGGGAGACCGAGGCAAGAGGATTCCCTGAGCCTGTGGGTTCGAGACCCACCCGAACAACTTGGCGAGACTTCGTCTCTACAATAAATCAAAAATTAGCCGGACTGTAGTTCGAGCTACTTGGAAGGCTGAGGCAGAAGGATCGCAGGAACCTAGCAGGTCAAGGCTGCGGTAGCCAGGAGCATGCCACTGCCCTCCAGCCTGGGTGACAGAATGAGACTCCAACTCAAAAAAAAAGAAAGATATAGGGGATTTTTGGCAGGTAGTAATGGTTGCTCTTACTATATACTGGTGCTTTTCAAATTAGAGATAATGATTAAATTCCTCATTTCCTATAAGAACTGAGTAGCTTTCCATTGTGCCAAAGTCATCTGCCACAATCTAAGCTAAAGCTAGCATCTCATATTTGTGTATTGTTGAAAAACCAGATAATCGGAATAAGAATGCATTAGGTGAATTTTTCACCATCTCTGGAAAAACAATTCCATTGATGGTGACTTAGTCATACAGTTTTAGCATATGCTTAGTTGAAAGCACAGTCATTTTTGTTTAGATAAACTGCTGAGTTTTAAAGCCAGAAACAGTAATCATTAAGATATGTACAAATCAGGTATTAAACTTGATTTCAGTTTAAATTGGATTCTGTTTTTCACTTATTATTTTGTATAAAGAAGATGCATATAAAAAGTAAATTTTATAAAATTAACACTGAAATCTTTTCCTCTTTTTAGAGCACTATAAAACAAAATTTCTACCTGAGAAAATGTTGAAATAGGAGCTACGGATACAGTGGATTTGCTGAATGAAATACAAGCAGTTAATTTTTGGAACGTGGGGAAGAAGCCTAAATTGCCAGATTACATGTGTAAATCACTGCGTTATTGCTTTAGTCATTGTCTCTATTTAGCAATGACAAGACTGGAAGAAGTAAATAGAGAAGTGAACATGCACTCTTCAGTGCGGTATCTTGGCTATTTAGCCAGAATCAATTTACTGGTGGCTATATGCTTAGGTCTTTATGTAAGATGGGAGAAAACAGCAAATTCCTTAATTTTGGTAATTTTTATTCTTGGTCTTTTTGTTCTTGGAATTGCCAGCATACTCTATTATTATTTTTCAATGGAAGCAGCAAGTTTAAGTCTCTCCAATCTTTGGTTTGGATTTTTGCTTGGCCTCCTATGTTTTCTTGATAATTCATCCTTTAAAAATGATGTAAAAGAAGAATCAACCAAATATTTGCTTCTAACTTCCATAGTATTAAGGATATTATGTGCTCTGGTGGAGAGAATTTCTGGTTATATCCGTCATCGACCTACTTTACTGACCACGGTTGAATTTCTGGAACTTGTTGGATTTGCCATTGCCAGCACAACTATGTTGGTGGAGAAATCTCTAAGTGTCATTTTACTTGTTGTAGCTTTGGCCATGTTGATTATTGACCTCAGAATGAAGTCCTTCCTAGCTATTCCAAACTTAATTATTTTTGCAGTCTTGTTATTTTTTTCCTCATTGGAAACTCCCAAAAATCCAATTGCTTTTGCATGTTTTTTTATTTGCCTGATAACTGATCCTTTCCTTGACATTTATTTTAGTGGACTTTCAGTGACTGAAAGATGGAAACCATTTTTGTACCGTGGAAGAATTTGCAGAAGACTTTCAGTCGTTTTCACTGGAATGATTGAGCTTACGTTTTTTATTCTTTCAGCATTTAAACTTAGAGACACTCATCTCTGGTATTTTGTAATACCAGGTTTTTCCATTTTTGGAATTTTCTGGATGATTTGCCATATTATTTTTCTTTTAACTCTTTGGGGATTCCATACCAAATTAAATGACTGCCATAAAGTATATTTTACCCACAGGGCAGATAACAATAGCCTTGATAGAATAATGGCATCCAAAGGGATGCGTCATTTTTGCTTAATTTCAGAGCAGTTGGTTTTTTTTAGTCTTCTTGCAACAGCGATTTTGGGAGCAGTTTCCTGGCAGGTAAGCTTATGATTTGTCTATTATGTCAATACCTATAGTGTATGATAAAATGCTAGCTTTAAGAATTGAATTTAGAATTGTAAGGTCAAGTTCCTGATTTCAAAAGGAGATTCTTATTTGGCCTTTACTTAATTTTGTTTATGGAGTTGAAGCACTGAATGCATTTTGACAGGATAATTTAGTTTGATCTCTAGCAGAGAGGTGCCAAAATGTTAGGAATAGTAAACATGTGACATGCCTCCCATGTCCTTATTGTTCATTAGTGAAAGACTCACAGATTAAAGATCTTTAGAATACTAGCATTTGGAGAGTATTTAGAGATTATTCTTTGATCTTTTCATTTTATCCATGGTGAAATGGAAAGCCAGAGAAGACAACATCCAAAGTCACTGGTACTAGCAAGAACAAGGTTACCTAACTTCTATTTTCTGATCTCTTCACTACAACACATTTCTTTTATGTAGCCATTTCCCTGAAGATTTTATATATATTAGATGTATAACAACATATCAGGTAGTTAATTATAGATTACATGTTCTCCTAAGAAAGAATAAAACAGATTTTACAGTACATTTGCTACCCAGAAATATTTTTAAAAAGACAAGGCATTCAAACTGTGCAGTTGGAGTTTGTATCTACAGTATTAACAAATCCTGTCTTCCATTCTTTGAAAATTTATTGACTGTATACCATGTGCCAGGCACTATACCGGATGCTGAAAATCTCAAGCTGTCTCTGTCAAAGGTAGCACAGTCTCATGGAAGGGGAAAGAGGCTAGTATATATGCAAACAATTAGTATTACAGTGTGAAAATACCGTCATCTGTGTACATCAGGCTGGGTTGTGGGGTATAAAGCAAAGTTAGCGCTTCTTGATGCAGTTCTCTGCACCATTTTGTTGCTGCGGAATGATTTCCTGAAGTGTTTGAAGCAGGAAATGTGGAAACTTGCCTGGGCATGGTGCTTTTTAGTCAAGTAGGCTAGGACAGAGAGCCCGAGCGGGAGTCAACAACCACATAATAAAAACATTTTGGGTGCTGCCTGAGGATATCATCCTCACTCTGTTCTACTTGCCCGTGATAGGGACTATTAGAATTATCATGATGTCAGAAATTCTCGCAAGAGTTATCCTCCCTCTTCCTTGCCTCCTCTTCCTTCCAGCTCCTTTATCCAGCCCTAACTATTTTTCTTTTCCAAGTCAGCATTCGTTCTAGGCTGTCAAATTCTGTTAACCAAATATTTTCCCGATTACCACATTATTTTTTCTTATACTGGTGGTCTTTGAATACAGTGTGTATACCACTGGAGGTATTAAAAAGCTTTCCAAGGAGTACATCAGCAAAGATAATTTTAAGACATCGATTTCCAGATTCTCACCTTCCCTTCTACTCTTTTCTAAAATTGATCTACTTGAGAATCTTTCTCAATTTAGGTATGGAAGGGTATCTCATTGTGGTTTTACTTTGCATGTCTCTAGTAAGTAACAGTGTTGACCGTTTTTTAATGTGTGTATGAGCCATTTTGTTGTTGAACTATTTGTTGTTGAACTATCTATTCAGATCTTTTGCTCATTTTTATATTGGGTTAAAGACCAATTTATCATCTTTTTCTTTTATAGACTTTTAGTATCTTATCTAAGAAATCTTTGTTCAACCCTAGGTTACAATTGTTTTGCTTTTATCATTTTAACTTTTACATTAAGGTGTAAGGATCCATTTTTTTTTTTTTTTTAATATATGAATGTCTAATTGTTGCCAGCACCATTTGTTGAAAAGCCTAGCCTTTCTCCCATTTAAATGCTTTGGCATCTTCATTTATAGTCAATTAAGTATAAATGTAAGGCCTTATTTTTTTTAGCTATTTTGTTATATTGATCTGTATGTCTATGCTTATGATATGATAGTACTGTGCCATCTCATGAGATATTTTCTAATTTCCCTTGCAATTTTTTTTGACCCCGTGGGTTATTTAAAAGCTTGTTGTGTAATATCCTAAAATTTGGGGATGTCCCACATTTCCTTCCGTGGTTGATTTCTAATTTGATTCCTTCAGTTAGAGAACATAGTTTTTATGATTTTAGTCTTTTATTAAGAGTTTTTTTGTGACCTGGAATGTTCACTTGAAAAGAATGAGTGCTATGTTGATGGATACAGCGCACTATGTTGGTAATATTGTTTGTATATCTATAGCCTTGCAGGTTTTCTGTCTAGTTCTGTAATACTGAAAGGGATTAAAATCTTCATTATAATAGCTAAATTGTCAGTTACCACTTTCAATTCTGTCAGTTTTTTGCTTCATGTATTTTGAGGTTCTGTTTGTTGGTGTAAATGCATCTTTAATTGTTATATCTTCTTACCATATTGACTCTATTATCATTATGGCAAACAGCATAGTTGACTAGTTATAACAAGATGTATGGCCTACAAATCTTAAAATATTAACTATCTAGCCCTTTTAAGAAAAAAATTGCCAATCTGTGTTCTAGATCAGTGCTTCTCAAACTTTAATATGCATATGAATTATGTGGGGACTTTTGTGACAATTGTGAAGATTGGAATTGAGTAATTTTGGGGAAGAGTGTGAGACTCTGCGTCTTTAAAAATCTTTAAGGTGATGCAGAAACTTCTGGTAATCAGCACACTACTGGGTGGCAGGGTATTCATTTAGCTATTCAAGACCAATGTGAATCTACCTGAGTTGTGTCTGTATTCCCGAATGAGTTGCTATCTGGAAACTGCTGCCTGTGGTATAGGCATTGTGCCCTGGAGGCAGTTTAATTTTTTAACTTGGTTTTAATTTAACCAGTCTTCTGTAGAAAGATTTCAAACATTGTTCTGCCTAGTGTTCTGTGAGATGTTAATGGGCATACTCAGAGAAAAAATATTCAAAATACAAAAAGAGAAACATTTGCAGACTTAGTTGACCATGAAATCTTTGCCTCTACCCCTCATTACTTTTATTGTCCACCTCTCTACACACACACCTTTCAACTTCTATGTGAAACATAATTTAGGAAGCATCTACTCGGTTTATACATGTGCCAATCCTTTTGAATAATGAAAGAATCAGAAAATTATGTAGTGAAAGACAAATAACTTAGAACTTTGCTAGAACAATACTGTTTGGGAGATAATAACATTATTGTTAATCCAAGTACATTCTAAGGGCTATTTCAAATTCTTCAAATTGGATTTCAAATGATATTTTAATTGAACTGTTTTTACTTAATTCCTAAATGATATTGACACTGATTAACTTTTAAATAATATAATCTAAAACCATTCATCACATTTCTATGAGAGTAATACTAAAATGCTAAACTAATTTTTTTTTCACTGTCCCAATAAAAAATCCCTCAGATTTCCACTGAAAAAACATTGCCATTAATTAAGTGGGAGTAGATCCACTGTGTCAAGAAAAATGAGGAATTAAAGAAGGTTTTGGTAGGTCAGTATGTCAGCTATAGGACAGATCAATGAAAGTAGAGATAGACTAAAGTCAAGAAGGCTAGTCAGGAGGACTAAGGTGATAGGCAAAAGTGTTATAAGGATAAGGAGAAGACAGAGTATTAGCAAAGGAAAAACTGATAATATTGAGAAGTAAAAGCTAAAGAGAATTTTATGTGAATTAATGAAATATAGAATTGAATGTTCTGATACGGTGGATAGCCAAAAAGAAAATGTTAGAAAGATTTTGAGAAACTGAGCAGAGCAGATGGGAGTGTAGGATGGGAGAAAGCATAATGATGGATTTCATTGAGATAATGACCTTCTGGGCACTTGGAATTTATAAAACATTTTATAGTAGGTTTAGTTATCTTTTAAAGTATATTTTTGGGAATCAAATATGCTCTAGTTTTACTACTAGAGAAGTAAAAATAAACAAGATTAATGTGCCTACTGGAGCACAGTTGTAACTTAGACCTTAATTCCCAAAAATGTGTCTGGCCACCTTTTTACTAAGTTTTTGTATATGAAAGGCTTTGAGTTTTGTTAGTTTAACTTAATTTAACCTTTTAATAAAAATTTTTAGTAAGGAAATATTTGCATATGGTAACCTTCACCCTTTTTACTGTATAATTCTGCAGTTTTAACAAACACATATAGTTGTGTAACCACCACTACCACAGCCAACATGTAGAGCAATTCCGTCACCACCAAAATTCCCTCCTGCTCCTTTGTAGTCAGTCCTCCCAACCCCCTGTACTTGGTGACCCCTGATTTGTTTTCTGTCTCTAGTCATTTTCCTTTTCCAGAATGTCATATACATAATATGTAGCCTTTTGAGTTTGACTTTTTGCTTAAATCATTGAGATTCATCTGTGTGACTGTGTATATCAGTAATTTATTTCTTTCTGAGCAGTATCCCACTGTATGAATGTATCACAATTTGTTTATCCATTACTCCATTGAGGCACATTGAAATTATTTACTGTTTTTTTGGTAACTATAAGTAAAGCTGCTGTAAACATTTGTAAACAGGAATTTGTATTAACATAAACTTTTAGTATGGTGTGGGATTGCTGGGTTATATGGCAAGTTTTTTTTGTTTGTTTGTTTGTAAGATACTGCCATACTGCTTTCCAAAGTAGCTGTTCCATTTTACGTTGTCACCAGCAGTGTATGGGAGTTCCAGTTGTTCCACATACCCACCAGTGCTTGGTATTATGTTTGTTTTTGTTTTTTAATTCTAATAGATGTGTAATAGTAATTCATTGTGATTTCATTTTCTGTTTCCCTAATGACTGATGTTAAGAATCTTTTCATGTGCTTACTTACCATCTGTATGTTTTCTTTGGTAAAGTACCTGCAGGTCTCTTGAACACTTAGGAAATTGGGTTGTTTGTTTTCTTAATATTGAGTTCTGAGAATTCTTTATATATCCTAGATATAAATCCTTCATTGGGTATGTGACTTGCAAATATTTTCTCTAGTGTGTATTTTTTTATTTTCTTATGTTTTTTGAAGAACTGAAATTCTTAATTTAGGTATAGTCCAATTCATCAGTTTTTTTTTTCATTTATGAATTTTCTTTTGCTGTCATATTTAAGACTCTTTGCCTGACCTCATTTGAATAGAATTTTTGCCTAACCCCATATGAATAGCTTTGTTTTTTGTTAGTTTTACTGAGTTTAATATTTGCAGAATGAGTCAATAGTATCATTTCTAGTCATTTTCATAAAAAGCTGGAATTTTACCATTAACTTCTGTTGTGTTTTGTTCATAATCTCATTTCAACTTTAAAATGCAGCATTACAGCTGTTGTTTCCTGCAATTTGGATTATGTTCACTGAATGTGCTATTTGCTTTCCTCTTTTACACTTTTTCCCTTAAATATGTGAACTAGAAAGATGTAGTACCATAGCATTTGGTGCTAGTTTTATTGCTCGACTGTAGGCATTTCTGAAATTATGATAATTGTTAATTCACAGAAGGATAAAAAGGGAGAAAGTAACCAGATACTAAAGGAAACATACCCCATGGCTCTTTCTTATATAGAGAGATTCTCTCTGAAATCTTTCATGGGATTTTATATGTCTTTCCTTGCCAGCCATTGTCATTTACAGATTCCATGGGGTTTGATGAAGCTTTTTGGAGAAACCTTTTTGACCCAAACCAGAAAAACCACAATCACAGTTTATTTTTTTATAGGAGAAGCAGTGGCAGTCACTGGGTATAACAGATGTCTCAAGATCAGTCTCACAGCCAAGGAAGAAATGAAATCCACAGATGATGCAGTTTCATTTCTATCAAGATAGCAGATTATTACAGTATATTACTTCACTTGGCATGGGTACAGGAGATTTTCAAATCTGCCAAAACTAGAAGTGGTCATTTTTATAATTTTTGTTTTGGTTCATTTCTCTTCCAAAAGTTTTAAACTGTTTTATTCTAGATAAGAGGGAGAATTCTCTTTAATTTCATTTTTTATCACTTCCACCAGAATACTATAAAACAGGAATAGATGTCTCCCCCCCCAAAAAAAGCACCAATAACAGTAGACTGAATATTGTTTTCTTCGTGAAAAAAGGAACATATTTCTTCCCTTCAATTGGTTTTTCAACTTTTAAAAGCATTAAAAAATTTTTTTAATGACTGTAGACCTTTTTTTTCCCATTTTACTAACAGGACCTACCATTTATTAACTGTTTTTGATGCGCTAGCCACCATTCCTACTAATAAGTATCAATTTAATCCTTATAACACTCTAAGATGGATGAGAGACGTGCTTGAGAAATTGGAAACTTGCTCAACATAGGTGGTGTGAATCTGGGCAATCTGTCTTCACTACCTTCACTCTACTTAACCACTTTACTTCGTTTCATGTACTTTTGGAATTGGAAATGAGTGCAGACATTATTTTATCTAATCTCTTTATTTTTCCCCTAGGGAAAAGTAAGATTCAGTAGACTGCCTGAATTTGATTCTTGTACCATTGTTGTTTCACTTCTATCAGGATTATAGTCTAAAAAGATTTCTATTTTTGTTATCTCTTTTGAGGCTACTCAGCCAGAGGATAAATTTCTAAAGCTTCTACCAGAGCCTTAACAGATTTATACCAAGATCTCCTAAATAGTAATCATCATTTAGGTTAAAAAAGTAGTTGTTTAGATTTCTTTGGTTTTGCACAGAGTGACCTCATTTCAATTTTAAAATGCTTCATTGCAAATTACAGCTGCCATTTATTGTGCTAGAGATGTTTTATGTATTTCTAATCTGTAGAATAAGCTCAAAACAAAGTTCTCTTTTTTATGGATTCAGGAAGTCAAGACTCAAAAGGTTAACTAACTTGTTCATGTATACACAGTCACTGGCTGAGCTAAGACTAGCCAAAGTCTTAAGTATAACCTCTAAAGCTTGGGTCCTTTCAACTACACCCTACTTGCTCTACCTAAAGAAATCACTTGACTTTAAGACTATAAAGTGACTTTCATAATGTTCTTAAACTTCCTGAACTAAGCAAAGTTTGGAAAGTCGCTTATGGTTTCTTAAATCTAGGTTACTTTATTGAACAGCGTAGTTATCTCCATTTATGAATTGCTCCATTTATATATTCTGTTTCTTAGTTGGACTTCACTTTCTTGAGACTTCTATATATATTTCCCAAATCCAGCTTACTTCTTCTAAACAAAAAACAAGAATTAGGTTTCTTACGTAAATTTTCGATTTTTAAAATGTAGTAAATTGCATAAAGAGATTTTGTTCCTGTTACCTGAAAAACTTTAGAATATGAAATGTTAAATATTGGCCATGACTTGAAAGCTCAACTGAATAGAATTCTAATAGCTAGTAACAATTTTTATTTGAAGGATGTTACTTACAGGTTATTTATCAGTCTGCTATTATATTAAGTTTATATCTGCTCTGAAATATAAGCTATGCCTTAAAATTTGATAGTGAGCATAGGATAATTTGGGGAAGCAAAGGAGAAAAAGTTGCAGGCTTTAATCAGTTGATCTTATTTGTTACAGGATACTGTTTTAGGTGTAAGAAGTACTCCAAAGTCACAAATAACTTCTGGGTTGAAGCTATAGAATAATGTTTTGCAGGGCAGTAAAGAAGCTTTCTGAAGTGGCAAGTAGATAAGACATCCTACATTTATTTTGGCTTCCGAACCTGGACATACTTATCATCTATTCAATCAAGATTATGATATTTTTGCATTGACAAACTTTGCTTTGTACCTATTATTTTAATAGAATATTTAGTAGTTTTTCTAAGCTTGCTTACTCAAAATAACCTAATAGTAGTACTTAATGATTTTTTTTCTGATAAATGGGCTTTTAAAAAATTTATGACAGCATAAAATTATCAGTTTTCTAAGACTTTTTATATAAAAAGCAAATAGTAATAGATCATTTGTTATCTATGAATTGTGATCAGTAAACTCCTAAATATCTACTTATTTACTCCTGTTGTATTAAATATTATCATTAGTGTTACATAACCAACATGAGGTTATTGAATAACATCAGTATCAACATTTTAATTGAAATGTTAAATTATTTCATTAGACTGTTCATCTGAGTCATCTATAAATTGACAATTGAGCTTTTACTTAGTACAGTTATAAATCAAACTATTTAATAATTTTTCTAATGGTAAAAACCATAATGTCTTTAATTTCACAATAAAAATTTTAGTATTAATAGCTTTATAAAATATTTTAATGCAATACAAAAGTCAGTAATAACCATTGCTGTTCTGTACACATGAATTAAGAAAGGCCAGTCTCTACATGTGACGTATTTAAATAAATAGGACCAAATTTGTGTGGGCATGGTAGCTCATATACTAACCTAGCACTTTGGGAGGCTGAGGTGGAAGGATTGCCTATAGTCCCAGTTACTCAAGAGATTGAGGAGAAGAATTGCCTGAACCCAGGAGGTCAAGGCTGTGGTGGGCCATGACTGTGCCACTGCACTCCAGCCTGGATGACAGAGTGAACCCTGACTCAAAAATAAAAGTAAAAATTAAAATTAAAAAAATATATATGTATATATTTACATATATGGCCAAGTTTAAAATAAATACTTAAAGCAGGAATGGGAACTTTAATTCTCTTTTCTGTAGGAAACGGGGGAAAACTGATAGATAGCAATGAATAAATAGTCTTAACTAAAGAAAAATTGTTTGACTAAAAAAATGGAAAGTGAACACTTTTTGGTGGTACTGTAAGGGAGGAAAAAATAATTTTCTCTCTACCCTTCATAGTTCTTAGCTGTGATAGACCCCTATGACAAAAGACAGGTTAACAAAAGAAAAATAAAATAAATTTATTAACATGTACATAGCAGATACCGTGGGCATGAGTAATTCTCAGAGAGGCAACTTTGAATTCACACTTATATAGCATCTTCAACAAAGAACAGTACATTTTTCAAGAAACGATGTGACAAAGGAAAAGAACTTTGAGTCTCTAGGGGCAACAACTTGGAGGAAGACAAATAAGTGGGATTTTGTTATGTATGTTCCTCTGATGCCATCTCTAGGCTGATAAGGGTCTAAAGTTGTCTCCCCTGTTCAACTTTTGTCCTTACAGAAAGGCTGTTAACACACCTGAACTTCTAACTCTTGCTTCTAATAACTACCTTGAATTTAGGAAGAATGTTCAGGGTTATTATTATTATTTTTTTTAAGAGGATGCTATTTTCTTTATTTTTAAAAATTCTATAATTATGTCTCTATAGAAAAATAAATAAATAAATATGACTGTAAGATTATTGAGTAGACTAGTTTTATTTGGCCAGAACTTTTTTTTTTTTTTAGTCAGGGTCTCACTCTTTTGCCCAGGCTAGAGTGGAGTGGCATGATCACAGCCTCAACCTCATGGGCTCAAATGATCTTCCCACATCAGCTTTCCAATTAGCTGGGACTACAAGCGCATGCCACCATGCCCAGCTAATTTTTTTGGATTTTTGGTAAAGACGAGGTCTTGCTGTGTTGCTCGGACTGGTCTCAGACTCTTAGTCTCAAGCAATTCTTCCACCTCAGTCTCACAAAGTACTGGGATTGCAAGATTGAGTGCCAGCCAGAGCATTTTTTAAAATGTGTGCCTTTGGGTGGCAGTTCACCTTCCTTTAGAATCCCTGCAACTACTTACTCTTTCCACAACTGCTGCACATATTCATGTCTTGCCTCTAAAGATAATAGAGTTTATGCTCCTTGATATAAATTATAAGACAGTTGTTTAGTTTCTTATTATTGCTATTTTGATCAGAAAAGTACTCATTATGTAAAGTAAAAGGTAGAAATAATATAGTCACAATATTGTACATGGTATTGATTACTAATTCTTTTATGTGAATGGCTGACCTGATTTGAAGGCAGCCCTTTTATGCAGGGGTTTAATTGATCAAAGCATTTGTTATTATAATGGGATAACATATACAATAGAAATTGACTTACAGCACGAAAGCAGCAGAACCAGCAGTCAACAGAAAAAAGTCTTGAGGTTTGGAATTATCACACACAGAGAAAACCTCCATTCTTTGCCAAGTTGAAAAAGTAAAAGCACATATCAGGAAGTAATGGTAGAAAACTGGAGACTTTACAAAGTGATAAGGCTTTTGAAAAAGAACTAACTTTTCAAATAACTGATTTATTTCAAAGAAACAAATTTTAGGATCAGTAAATAAAATAGCTAAAACCACTTCGATATACAAGCTTAATAGATTAGACAAAGCTGGAGTGATACACAGTGATATGTAATGGATATAGCACAGAAAATGCTTTTCAAGGAGCACAGAAGAGAAAAAATATGGAAAATACTGAACAAAAGAAAAGGGTAAGACTCAAAAAGGATACATTGAAAAGATCTCATCTGTATTTGATTGGGGTCTTAGAAAGAAAAGGGAGAGATAAAGGCCAAAGGAAACATGTGAAAGGATAGGCAAACAGACCAATAGAAGAAAGAGTCTAAAAAAAGATCCATGGATACTTGATTTATGACAAAGGTGGTATGCAGCATGTGGAATGGTTGATATTTTCAGTAATTGGCATTTGGACTATTGGGTGTTTCTACAGGAAAAAAATGAAATTGGGCCATTATTATAAATAAAATCAATTACATTTCGATTATAGACGTAAATGTGAAGGACAAAACAATGTCTTTAAAGGAAAATATAAAATATCTTTTTAATGTTTGAGCTGTATTACAGTTAAGAAAAAAAGCAGTCAGGGGTGGGGGAGGTATTTGCAACTACAACAGACAAAAAACTTTCATCTAAACTTTTAAGAACAAAACAAAGCTAAATCAATGAGGAAAAGGCCGGCCCCATGGAAAAGTAGGTAAAGTATTTAACACTTCAAAAGATGAAACTCACATGATCTAAGGTATTTAACCTCAATAATCAGAGAACTTCTAGTTCTCTATATATTTTAGTTTTTTTACAATGGCAGATTATTACAATTTGAATGCCAGTAATAGAAAATCAGCAAGCTAATTAAAGTTTTATACATAGTATAGGTGTGCCATTTGGGCTTTACAAATGATTTAGATTTATGTTAACAGGCTTACAGTATATTAAAATGCTCACTGAATATTATATATTATTTTATTTTGGCAAAAATCTGCATATATAATAAATATATGAATATGCATTTGTGAAAAAAGTATATATATATTACATGAAGTATGAAAATATTTCAAAAAGTAGCTCTGTGGATGATGTTATTTAGAATGATTTTAATCACATCTTTTTTACTTATTTGTATTTTTCAGTGTTTCTAAATGGAACATGTACTGTGTTATTCCTATAATTGATAAAATAGGATGTACAAAATAGGGTAGTGTGTGTATGTGTATATTCCATTATGGAATATTCCATTATGGAAAGAAATTTTCTATCTTTTATTAAAATTTTGATCAGATGAACTGCCCCTTAGTGTTAAAAGCATGTGTTCACAGGCATATAGTATGTGCATATAGTATGTACAGTAGCAATACATGAAGAATGTGAAATAATATTATCATTCTAAAGATACAGTTCAGGGTTAAGTGACAATCATTGCTCCCATTTTCTTTTCGCTTAAATGAATCCTTTACATTTTTTCTGCTTTGTTGTTATAATTCATCCCTGATTGCCTCCTCCTTTTAATATTTTTTCTGCCTCCCTACTTTCCATTCTGTTTTTGGGATGCTTACATGTCCTTAATATTTTTTTCTTTTTTTATTGTTAAAATTTAGACATACAGAGAACTCAATCATTTTAAAAGGTAAACTATATTATAAGAATGGGATTCATTTTTGTAGCTTTGGAATCTTAAATATCCTTAAGATTTTATTCTCATAATTTTACAGGGGGAAAAAATGAGCCTTTCTAAAGTACCTTTTCTGATAAAGTAAATGAATGTTTAATTTGAAAAATGACATAAGGCCTGGGGGTTTTAACAAGAGATTTGTTTTCTGGCCTTTTGTCATATTAAAGAGTGGTTAGGTTTTGGTTGTTGTTGTAGTTGTTTTTTTGTTTGTTTTTCTTCTCTAGTTTGGATGGGATGATATTTGACAAATAAAAAAAAAAGTGATGTGTTGTGTTTTGCCACGACTTTCAAGAAGCAGAGAATTAGATTTAGGGTTTATCATACTAGTTAGTTCATGCATGTATATTTTTGTCTGCTTTAACTTATTATTGTTCTTGGGTCATTAATTGTTCTTTTTATCCTTTTTAAAAATAGAGGTAAAAAATGTAAGTCAATATGCATGTGTGTAAATATATATGTACATAAGTACACTCATGCATACTGTGTAAACATGTTTTGAATTTCTTTTAGCCAACAAATGGAATCTTCTTGAGCATGTTTCTGATTGTTTTGCCATTGGAATCCATGGCTCATGGGCTCTTCCATGAATTGGGTAATTGTTTAGGAGGAACATCTGTTGGATATGCTATTGTGATTCCTACCAACTTCTGCAGGTACAGTAATCTAGTATAGTTAGTAATAACTACTTAATTCATAATAACTTCCTGTTATTTGTATAGCTAACAATAAAATGTGGCAGCTCTGTTTTTCAAAACTAATTTTTAAAAATATAACTTTTAGAAAACTGTAAATTGTGATAACAACTTTAGGGTTCAATTTAAATATTTTGATAAATATGATTAGCTTATATTTTAGCTAGAAATCAGAAAATATGAATGATTTTTTTTTTTTTTTTTTGAGTGGGAGTCTCAATCTGTTGCCCAGGCTGGCATGCTCACAGCCACCGCAACCTCAACCTGCTGGGGTCAGGCGATCCTTCCATCTCAGCCTTCCAAGTAGCCAGAACTACAGGTGTGCGCTACCATGCCCAGCCTTTTCTTTTTCTTTTTGTAAAGACGAGGTCTCACCAAGTTGCCCAGGCTGGTCTCGAACCCGTGGGCTCAGGCAATCCTCTTGCCTCGGCCTCCCAAAGTGCTGGGATTACAGTTTGAGTTACTGTGCCGGCCTATGAATGGATTTTTTAAGGAAAGGTCCTATGCTACCAGGAATATCTTGTTTAAGAAAATGTCCTGTGAAAACAACATAGCAAAATATAATAGAATGTGCCTGAGCCTAGAGTTCTACTTCTGTATTTTCATAGGCAAATTGTAATCTCTCTGAACTTTAACGACTTTCTAAAATGTAAATGGTAATACCTCTTCTGCTCATCTCAGTAGAATGTTATGAAGAGCTGAAAAGAATATTAAAAAACACTTTGCACACTGAAAAATGCCATACAAATACCAGGAATTCAAAAGATTGGCAGTGATGCTTAATAAATTTTTAATTGCAGTTTTATTTCAAAATTATTTTTATCATCAAATGTGTAAATTGATAAATATTGCTACATTTCTATTTTTCTCTTATAGCTAAGTACCTTTAAAATAAAAAAGTAGTCTTTGCCATTAATGAATTCTGATGACCATATTTTCATCACGCTTTCCTTGGCGGAGGGATCTTGAAATCAAAAAGCTTTTATCTGATTTCAAACATTTGACATAAACCCCAAATATACTATTTGTAGGAAATAGTTTCCTTCATGTTAAGGCTTTATAAAAAGTTGTGGTTTCTCATGAGAAATAAAAGAAACAGATTCTGGAAGTGTCTCATAAAGTAGAAGTGACAACACTGTAAATAGAATGTGTGGAAATAGTAATATGCACAGTTAGATTTTTATTCCATTGTAATTTTTTATGTATTGCTTTTTTACCTTTTTGTGACTGTTAAATGTTATAGAACAAAGTGTTTTATTTTAATGAAAACTAAAGTTGTTAGAATAGTATTGATGATAGATGAAGCGAAATCTAAAGTTTTCAAAATTCCTAATAGAATTCCCTTTTCTGGATTGGAGTGATGATTTTTTTCTTGTTCAATATTTATGTTATTTTGCTTGTTTTAAGACTTGGTTCATTGTCTTTACTAAGTATTATTCTACATTTGTTCCAGTAGTATAAGGCAATGGATCTAAATTTTAGTAATTGTTAAAAGTACCACTTATATAATTTCTTCCTTATTTATGTACTTCAGGTTAGTAAAACTTGAGCATACATGTATAAAGACCCTGTATTTCTCAATACAAAAATTAAATATATAATTAAATATTGCTTTCAGATTTTGTATGTTAGGATTTTTTTCTCAAGAATAAAGTTTTTTTTCTTATAGTTCCTACCTAGGTGTTCTTGAAATAGTATAATTTGCTTTTAAAAGTCTTGTCCAAAATCTGTCATTTGGTAAGAAAATATGAATAAGGAACAAAGAATAGTGCTATGTATATTTGGAGAGATCCTCCCAGCTTCTAGTTTGATTATTGTTTTAATGATAGTAAATATAATTTTAAGAAACCAGGTTTTGATTTTCTAAGCTTAATTCTTAGCAATATAGGAATTTTAGAAAAGATGCTTTTTTTAAAAATCTGCCACTTAGCAGCAGCTGTTATGATTCGTTGATAATCAATTATAAATGATGGATGAGAATGTGATATAGAATGAATACTTCTTAAACAACAAAATAATTGTTTTTCTCCTACTTCAGTCCTGATGGTCAGCCAACACTGCTTCCCCCAGAACATGTACAGGAGTTAAATTTGAGGTCTACTGGCATGCTCAACGCCATCCAAAGATTTTTTGCGTATCATATGATTGAGACCTATGGATGTGACTACTCCACAAGTGGGCTGTCTTTTGATACTCTACATTCCAAACTGAAAGCTTTCCTTGAACTTCGGACTGTGGATGGACCTAGACATGATACATATATTCTGTATTACAGTGGGCACACCCATGGTACAGGAGAGTGGGCTCTAGCAGGTAAATTCACCTTTGGCAGTTTCACATTTGTGAAGATACACATATTTGTGGAATTCTGTTCTTCACACAGACATTAAATTTGCAGAAATCTCAATTTTTTACTTCACAGTTTACCAACTGTGCTATATATGAATATTTTGTTTTTCTTTTCTCTGGCATACTTATTTAGCATAATTTTAGTAATCTTTAATGATAAGGCTTTAAGAATTGTGTCTTGTGATTTGAAGACAAAAAAATCTGCTTGATTTGACACTTACCAGTTTCCCTTTAAAGTATTTTCAGAATTAGTAAATAAATTTTTTTTTCTGAAGGTAATAAACTTCAAGTTGTATTTCTAAGTCTTTAAATGTTATGGGTGCAGATTTCAATAGTCCTTCACATGTATAGTTTTATTTATGTAAGAAGTTCACCAAAATTTTGAGCAGCAGGTAATGTGATATGGTGGAAGTAGTGTTCAGGTCCTCCTTTGCCACAACTGTGTTTATTTAAGCAAGTTACTTAACTTCTATTGACTTCAGTTTTCTCATGTATAAAATGAGTAATATTAAATGACCATTGAGTTTTATTTCTAAGGTATAAAATTCTGTAAGGTTTTTTAAAGCATTTTTTGATGCTGTTAGGCTGTTGAAAAAACATAATTTTGATTTACTTGCATTATGGAAAAAACAACTTTTTCTCTCAAAAGTTACTGCCAAAAGAGAAATGAGATCTCTCTGTATAACAGTTAAATTTGTCAGTCTTCTTGACTATAATAGAGACCTCATAAGTTAAGGGCTTTGTTTTATGAATTGTTATTTCATACCTGTAACAGAGCCTGGCACATAGGAAGGAATCCTTAGGTGCTGATGAGTGAATTAAATCATTGAATAAATCATGAAAAAAGACAGGTAATGCTCTTATTTTATATTAGAAATCGTTCTTTTAGATCTAGTTATATCCCACATCTTTTCAAAAAGATAATAGTCATAAAATATAATTGGAAACATAGACTCAGGTCACAGAAAAAGATAAATAGAAGTAGTATAGAAGGACCAGAGGCAGAGCTACCAATACAAGAACTCTAGAAGGAAACAAACATACTCAGAGTTAAATTAGAGATGAATTGAAACCAGCATGATCTCACTAATTTCATGCCAGATTTGTGACCAGGGTGTTATTGCTAAGGAAACTATTTTTTTGAAATTTTTCTTTTTTGCAAATAAATCATTGAATAACTCAGTGTTTGTCTAGAAGAAAGGCAAGCTGACATTTATTAAGCATTCAGCTACTGCTATTGTGCTTTGTACCTTGGACATGTTGTTAGATTTAATCTTCACATGAAATCCTTTGAGATAGATACCATCACTTCTATTCATTTTTTTAAAGGATGAAGTAGAAGTTAAAGTGGTTACATAACTTATCTATGATCATGCTACTAAGTGATAGAACTATGGTTTAAGCCCAGGTCTGCCTGACTCTTAAAGTGTATTTCCCCCGCCCCGTACCATGTTGCCTCCAAGGGTGAAGGCCATGATGGTAGGGAAATAGCATGTTCTGGTTAAGTAGATATTTTTGTTAGCATGGATTACCCATTTTCAAAAAATCAGAATGTACAAGAAGGTACTCAACACTAAAACTACTTGAACATAGTTTATAAAATCATTTACTTGACCTGCAACTTTTTAATCACGATGTAGAAAACAACTTTTTAACATTTATGACTACTTCAGTTTCAGGTAAAATATAACATTCCATGTATTCTAACTCAGCACAAGAGAAAAAGTTCTCATCAATTCAAAAGTCTTTACAGAAATAGAATTTCAGGCGTAAAGGCAGGGATTGATTATTGAAAACTTACTACAATACTTTAATAATAAACTCTCCCCAGAGCAAATGAAAAAAGGGACAAATTTTGGTGGTCATGTATATATCCCTAGATATTTAAAAGTATTGTAAGAAAGTAATTTATTTTAAATGTAAGCTTTTTGTGTGTTTACATGAGGGATCTATTACTTAATATAAACATTTTTCAAAAAGTTTGCATTTTTCTTAAATATATTAAAATTTATTTTAAGTATTTTTAAAACTACCTTTGGAAATAAAATTCTAGACTTTCAATTTGCTAATATTTTTATCAGCTTTCCCTTTTCAAGAAAAGTAAAAATAAGATAAACAGTATAAAAAACAGAATTTCTAAATTTTTATTGATCATGAGTTAGGAATATTTTGAAGACTTAAGAACTCTAAAATAGAATTATATTTTAGATAAATGTGTAGCAGTTATATTCTGGAATTATATCTTTATAATTTTTTTGAAGTATGTCACTAATAAACTCTTACAGTTTTCATCTATCAGTCAAGAATATTTGTTCCTGTGTAACTTTCTTTGTAAAAGAGTTTATTGTAGAAAGAGAAAGAAAGAAAAAAGAAAAGAGGGAAAGAAAAGGAGAAAGTGTAGCTTAACGCTGCCCTCCCCTCCCTGAGAAGGGGTAGATTTCATCGCATAATTCAGCAACTGCATACTGCCAACGCACAGCCTGAGGCATCTGGCTGACTTGCAGGTAATCGAGGTGAACCAGGCCCAGAAGCCTTCTTTTCAGATAGTTCATGGCCTGCTTGCTTTAGACTTAGTCCTTAAAAGCTGATTCTGCCTCAGAAATAGTATTGAACACCCCTGCTCTGAGGAAGATGCTTTAATTTATTTCAAATCAAGTCACAGATTGCCGTATGCTGTGCTAATTTATTAGTAGTCATCTTTCTGGCAGCCTTTGAAATAGGAAACATCAGGACTGGATTTTACTTGGGTTAGCAAGTTGAGGGAGGGTCCAGAACTAAGTATCACTGTTGGAAAAAGAAGCTAGATTTGCCCTTTATCCCATACGTTTGCTTACAGCACTTCTCAGAATATGCAGTTTTCTCACATTTATGGGGTTTAATAATATGGAACCTGGTATTTTTTCCTCTTTGTTTGAGGGTAAGAAACAATTGTGGTAAGTAACAGCAAGGTAGAAATAAATGAAAAAATGTAGATAATCTATAAAGGAGTTTATCACAGATAAAGTCTTTAAAAAGCAGTCTCAATTACTTGAAATGCATCAGATGGCTGTTATCTTAGATAAATGCACATACTTTGCATCTGGGCCAAAAGCCAAATGCAGCATAGAACCTATTCATAGGAGAAAGCAGAGCAAAACAAAACAAGAGATGAGAAATAGTTTAAGAGGCTTTAATGCTGCTCTAAGTCGCTTGTTGATACCTAAAGAGCATTTATATAAGAGAATTAGAGTAGAATGTGCTGAAGAATATTTATTGAAATGGTTGTAGATGGCATGTTGGGCAATGATGTTTTGTGGCAGATGGAATTTGTATAATAACTCTTGTAATCTGTGTCATCTCTTTGATCTCTAGAGAAATTTAATAGAGCTGGCAATAATGAAAAGTTAACATTTGGCCATTTTTTGAGAAAGTGATGTCTTCTGGAGATATCGGTGAAGCAGCACATTAGTAATATGTAGAGACCGTGTATTAAAATAATGTCTCTGAGATTATATGTATGTTGGAGCAGTTCATAAAACAAGTTTTTCATTTTCAGAGTCTTAAAATATAGCTTGCTGATGAATAAAATAATATTAATTACACATATTAATGTATGTATTCATTAATTAATGTGATATAACCCAGCTTCAGAGGTAATTCAAATCTAAAGAAGTTTCTATCTCTCTGGTAGTATCATTTTGAAGGTTTAACAAAGAGGATGGCTGCTCTTGGTATAAATGTGTATTCTGAAGATGGGTAGTTAGATCTTGTGCTAGTAAATCATAGCATATTAAACCATCTTCTAATTATAGAAGTAACAAATACTCAACATAACATTTCAGAAAATATAAAAAAATACTTTTAAAAACCACCTGAAAGTCAGACACTCAGCAATAGCCACTATTGTGTTTTTGGTAGCTATGCTTCTATTTCATCATGCTTTTTCTCCTTATTATAGATACTGTCTCATCATTAGAATTTCTTTATAAATATTTTATTATAAAATTTCCTTGGGTTTTATGCCACAATTTATCTCCATTTCCTCTGTTTCAGATTTTATTCTTGTCTTAGATAACAGTGGGAAAAAGATTTCTATATGTAATTTTTGCCCCCACTTCTGTTCTTTCCTTAGGATAGATTCCTAGAATTGGAATGATGTGTCAGTGCACAATTGAGGCAGGTCCAGGACTAGGTGAAGTTGAGAATTGCCTCAGGCACAAACTTAAGGGAGTGCCAGAAAACTACATAGTCAAAATAAATATTTTTATGTAATACACTTAAAAATTAAAATGAATGCAAAAATATCCACAATGAACCAGATGTAAAACCTACTAGATGTGAAATAGATTTCTAGGTCAGAAATTTATTTACTTTAGACCTTTCTGGAATACATTTTTTTATTTAAATCCATTCTTAAACTCACTCTTGTACAGGTAGAAATAGTGTTTCTTTTCATTTAGTAGGTAGCTGCATGCAAGGAATATAAGGAAACAGTGGTGTAAAATAGGGGTCAGCAAACTTTTTCTGTGAAGGGAGAGACAGTTTTGGCTTTGTGGGCCGTACAGTCCCTGTTGCAACCATTCAACTCTGCCATTGAAGAGCGAAAGCAGCCACAGGCAGAATGTAAATGAATGAGCATTACAATAAAATGTTATTTATGGAAATAATTATATGAAATATAAGATTCTTATAATTTTCACTGTCACAAAATATTCTTCTGATTTTCTTTTCAACCATGTAAATATACAAAATCAATTCTTAGCTCTCAGGCCATACAAAAAGCAGGTGGCCAGCTGGATAGCCCCACAAGCTATAGTGGTTTGCTGCCCCTAGTGAAGAATATGAGCTTTCCTGTATAATTGTTCCCACTAAATTTAACTACATAAAAGTTTTCATAATTTATCCTGCATATCCTCTTTTAATGTAATAGGGATGATTGGTTTTTTAACCTCAAATTGAAAATCTGTTTTTAAAAATGCCTTCTGAAAAGATGCTTTGAAAGTATTACTTTTAAATACTTTATTTTTGTTTATTTGCTTCTAAGAATATAAAGAAAATACACTAGGAGAGTATTCAGAATGAGACACTTCAGAAATTACTGCTCTATTGAATTTTATCTTGCTCACAGGTGGAGACATACTACGCCTTGACACACTTTTAGAGTGGTGGAGAGAAAAGAATGGTTCCTTCTGTTCTCGACTTATTATTATATTGGACAGTGAGAATTCAACCCCTTGGGTGAAAGAAGTGAGAAAAATTAATGACCAGTATATTGCGGTGCAAGGAGCAGAGATGATAAAGACAGTTGACATTGAAGAAGCTGACCCGCCACAGCTGGGTGACTTTACAAAAGACTGGGTAGAATATAACTGCAACTCCAGTAATAACATCTGCTGGGCTGAAAAGGGACGCACAGTGAAAGCAGTGTACGGTGTGTCAAAACGGTGGAGTGACTACACTCTTCATTTGCCAACAGGTAGTGATGTGGCCAAGCACTGGATGTTGCACTTTCCTCGTATTACATACCCTCTAGTGCATTTGGCAAATTGGTTATGTGGCCTGAACCTTTTTTGGATTTGCAAAACTTGTTTTAGGTGCTTGAAAAGATTAAAAATGAGCTGGTTTCTTCCTACTGTGCTGGATACAGGACAAGGCTTCAAACTTGTCAAATCTTAATTTGGACCCCAAAGTGGTATATTATCAAGCATTCACACTACCGGTTATCACTAACTTGCCATTTTTTGTATGCTGTATTTTTATTTGTGGAAAATACCTTGCTACTTCTGTAGCTGCTCTCACTTTGTCTTTTCTCAAGTAATTATGATATGTGTAAGGTGTTGGAGAAAAGCGTTATTTTATACTAAAAGTATGTAGGGAGTCATAAATGCGGACTCCCTAAATGCATTAGAGATGTTAACAACACACTTTCAGGAATGTTTGCATATATGCCTCTGATCAGAAAGAAAACGGTTGTCTGTGCTCTGCAATGGCCAGTGAAGAATTACTAATGCCTTATTTTCTTGGCATACATTAGAGAATGTAGACCAGACAAATTTGTTTACTGTTTTAAGAAAACTACCACTTTACTTACAGAAGATTCTTTTCTCTGAACAGTAGGTTTGATTCAAGATGATTTTAAGGACTACAGACTTTCTTCTTAGGAAGAGTCCTACCCAAAATAAATGCAAAATTCGCTTAAACTTCATCACATTCAGATATCTTGGTTGTGACCTGTTACCAATGTGGCGGAGAAGCCCAAATTACTTTTTAGGTCAAAACTTTCTTTACGTAAGTAATTTTTAAAAGGTCAGAGCCTACAAATTGCTCCTTACATTGGTGGGGGCCCCTGAAAACACTGGTAGTTTTCTTTCTCAGGGTAACAATGTTTTTTTAATGAACAATGTTTCCAGCTACAAATTTCTTCCAAATAAATTGTCTTCCGTTTTGAAAAGTACTCTCATAAAAGAAATTTAGCAGTTTCTCATTGACTGATTCCGTCTACCTTAAGTATTCAGAAAAGATTTCCATCTCTGTAGAGTTAATGCTCTGCCATGAAAATTATTTTTCAAATCCTCATTAGTGATAATGCTTTTTGAAGGTCAAAGGACAGGAAACAGGTTGTTTCTTGTATACATATAATGTATTATGTAAAACAGTATTCATATTGGCAATTTTAGCTAAGCGTAATGGTGTGGTTGTAATTTTTTAAACTTAATTCAGTGTTTTGTCAGATTACAGCGGGCATTTAATCTCCTAGGAAGTAATTCATTTTTTTGTTCCCCTCCAATAATTGTTAAATTCTAAATGTTCGATTTTGAGAAATAACAAGAGGGGAATAGAATTAAATTGGGAAATAATCTAATCTTTATTGTTTAAATGGTTTGATGTCTCACCATTGAAGCCATTTTTCCAGCCTCAGAGAAAAGAAGTAACGCCTCCACCATTTTCTACCTGGCGACTTGAAAATTGAAGTTTTCAGTTAAGAAGGAGTCACTTGGTGTCAGGGAACTTGTATACCACTATCTATGCAGCATTGTTATAGTCTGATTATTTCTATGTTTTGAATATGGTTTTCCTAATCCTCTGAATAAAATTTTGTTAAAAATTAATTTTTTATTCACTGCAAATAACAATTATTGAACATTTTAGTATATTAAAAGTGGTAGTCATAAAAAATGCCCATGTTTTAGAGTTCATGTTTGATGGCAAGTTGATTTGAAAATTTCCAATATTTGGTTAAGTATGTTAGCATCATCCAAATGAAATAATATAGTGTTTCATTACTGTCCTGTTCAGTAATAGTATAGTAGAAAAACCAAGTTTTAAAATTATGAGCTTATAGTTCAAAAAAAAGTTCAATTAATGTTAAGTAAAATCCTTAAAATCTCTCAGCCAATAACGAGCAAGTTAGCATTAACTTAAAGCATTATCTCATCATTCTGAGAAAGCCAAATCTAAAAGCATGTTCTGCATTCTTTATTAAGTAGTATTAAGATGGTAATAAAAATTAGATTAAAAAATAGCAGACAATTTTACAGTTACAAACCAAACTTTGTGTTATATGTTTTCTGTAAAAGTACAACCAAAAAAGATCTTTGGGCTAAGAATGTGACTTGAGCCAGTTTATTAACCAAAATGTTATAGAATATCCACTTTGATGAACTCTCCTACCCAAACAAAAAACTATGAACAACCTTTGGGTTGGTATCCTAAAGCTGACATTTTAAAAACATTAACTGATACAACAGACAGTGTGGTAAGGGAATGTTACAAGAAGGATAAAGTGATTGGTTAGTTTTACCTAAAGATGAAAAGATAGATCTGACAGTCAATGAGCCTAATTTGCCTATGGCTTTCATTCCACATGTACTTCAGAAAGGAGTACTCAATGTGCAAGAAATTATTTTAGGGCAAAACTAAACCATTCTACTAAAAAGAAAGGTAACATGGAGATGGTTTTCAACATAATTTGACTTAATGTTTGTTTATGTGAAACATTTCTGAAACCGCAAAACTACTAGCACTAAAACATCTTTACAAAGTATGCATTGTTGTATGATAAATTGAGGTGCCACATTCTTTCGTCCCCCCGTGACTTTCCAGTTATGGTGCAATTTCATTTAAAATTTTTTGTTTTAGTTACTCTAATCTAAACTCTTCCTCCCTGGGAAACTTAGATTTATCTTTCCATAGAATTCTGTCTTGCTCTTAATAAATTCAAAATTCTATGGAAAATACATTTTCTAGAAGATTATTTTTGACCGGTGTTTTTGTAAGTTCTATACTTTAAAAAATTACATTCTTAATTAAAATGCACTTATATGCAATGCATTAGTTCTATAGTTTGACTTTTGTTTTGAGTAAAATCTTCATTAGAATATATTTGTAACTATATTTTGTTTGTAATTTTTGGCTTAAATATATTTGCTGTTTTGGGTATTACTTTTGGTATGTATTATTTCACATTTAGAGCTTAGTCTCTTTTGAAGTAATAATTCTGCATTACCATTTCACAGGTGATGTGATAGTTAATATTATGTATACCAGAAGAAAATGGTCTAATTTTAAGAATGTGATTTAGATCTATTTGATAGTAAATGCACAAAGGATTTAGTTCTATCTGTACTTTTTGAGTGTCTCATCTGCTGGAGACTACTGAATTGCCATCTCCTTTTAGGAAGAGACTTACAAATCTTGGTATTTCTTGTACACAGTTACCCAGAAGAGTGCCTTGTGCATCATAAGAGCAGTTTAACAAATATCTTTGACTGAGTGAATGAATTTAGAATCCTAAGGAGAAATTGCAATAACTCGATTGCAAATTACCACATTTTCTTTACAATTTTACTTAAATGGATATTATTTAAGATATTCATTAAGCATGTAATTTAGTAAAGACTATATAGAATCAGTAAAAGGAAAACAGATCTCAAAGTTGTAGTTAAAAGAGTAAAAAGTGTCAAGTTTAGAGAAGGAAAAACTTTCAGAACTGGTTTGAATAAAAGCATAGCTGATGTTGCCCCAAAAATGGCTTTTTATGAATTGGGTCCATTTTCATCATGACTTTAACATGATTAAGATGGGATTATTCGTTCATTTCCCTATTACTATATCTGGACAAATGGGAGATTTATCAAAAATGGAAATTATTTTTAAAAACTGGTCATGTGTGTGTCTCGCGCCTGTAATCCCAGCACTTTGGGAGGCAGAAGTAGGAGGATCACGTACAACATAGCAAGACTTTGTCTCTCCAAAAAAAAAATTAGCCAGGTGTAGTGGTACATGCCTCTAGTCCCAGCTACTCAGGTGGTTGATGCAGGAGACTTGCTTGAGCCAAGGAGTTTCAGGCTGCAGCAAACTGAGTGTGCCACTGCACTCCAGCCTGGGTGACAGAACTCTGACTAAAAAAAAAGGAAAGAAAGGACTGACTGATAAGGAATTTGGCTACATATATGGGTGGCATTACTTTGTAAGTTCAGGAAAATAGGCCTATAAACAAACAAGGACAAACTAGGGAAACTATGAGGGTCTCATTTTTAGAGTCTCTTTCCTATTATAATACATAGAAACAAAATAAAAAATTTTAAACAATAAAGTGCAAACAGTAATTGTTTTGAGCAATTGTTCTGTTGATAAAGTAATTTAGATACTATTTCTTAGCCAAAGTTAATTCAAAATAGAAAACTGGGCTAAACAGGAAGGTTTTTAATTTTAAAATATTTAAAATACATAAAAGCCATTTTGATTGAAAACTAATTGACTAGTCAATTTTGTGTGATGACCTGACAATATTTTATATTTGAAGTTTGAAATGAAAATAATTGGAAGTAGATAATTTTAGTAAACTTTTGTAATCTGGCCTAAGGCATTTATTTATCTCAAAGATTTTCGTAGGGAACGTGGTATATCTTCCTAGACAAACAATGTTTTTTTTAGTGATAATTAAAGTAAAAGTATTTTTTAAGTTCAAATTTTTTTTTAAGTTCAAAAATATTTTATATTAAAACACATGCCAATGTATTGATGAGCAAAAGTCATTAACTTTTAATGTAAACCACAAGACTTTAAAAACAGTGTAATTTTACAGTGGATCATATGATTTACCCTCCTTTGCCCAGAATACTTTGGGCACACTATTGGATGTTAATGACACTCTATATAGAATTTTTTTTTTTTAAAAGAAATTATCTGTCTTCTGACTTGGAATGTAAACAGTACAATGAATTTCCATGAAACAAATTATCGTGTGTATGTGTGTGTATGGGATATCAGATGGATGCCATTTTAAGGCAATTTTATAATAGTTCTATGTTCTTCAGAGTCCTTATACATAATGATTTCTTGTTCTACACAGGAAACCAGAGGGTGGGGATTTTAATTTGTAATCCACATCCACGTGCAATGATACGCATTCACTCCTATCTCTCTCCTACCTAAATAGAAGAGGTGTATTCCTCTTTTTCACTTACATCTAGCCTTTGGATTCCTTTCTTTCTTTTCACATGAAACAATCCATCAATAACAAGAAAAATGTCAATGGCTAATATCTATTGACTGTTTACTATATTCTAGACATTGTAGTAAGCACTTCTGAGATTTCATTGAATCCCCCCAGCCACCATTTATGGTAGATATGATTTTATTTTATGAATGAGAAATCAGGCATAATTTTCCCAAAGTGATAAAAGCTGTGTCCAAGACATTGGGTCTCAAACTCATCTCTGACCCCAAACTCTTAGCTACTACTTTCTAATATTATGAATTTTGTATCTTCAATGTCTCTACTACTACTCAAGTACTTTTCCCTCAGCATATGGTATGAACATTCTCAAGGCTTTATAGTAGCAAATCTTCCCTCAGTCCCACATCAGATTTTTTTTTTTTTTTGGCTTACAATCAGGTTACTTGAGTGATCTGCACTCGGTTTCTAATTTCTCAGCATCCATTATGAGGTCTGACAATCAAGTTTGTGAAGTCGTCTTAGAAAAAGTGCTACAAACCTCATTGCTGAATATCACTATGGCCACCTTTGAAGTACTCCACTTGGAACTATGAACAGATGCCAGTGCCTAGTCCACCCATCAAAGCAATTTTAGAATATTATCCTTGATATCCTAATGTCATCTAAATGTCTTCCTTTCAATATTTCCTTTATCTTTGGGTAAAGAAAAATGTCACTGGGGATCAGATCAGGTAAGTAAAGACAGTGTTCCAACAGTTATTTGTTTACTCACACAGACAGTGCTGTGTGAGCAGTGATTGTCGTGATGCAAGAGCTCCTTCAGGACCATTTTTGCACACACCTGTTTTTTCATGGCAAGATTTTCACTTAAGATTTTCCTAACCTTCACTGTCCATGTTTATTTGGTCTGCTATGCTTCTCAGCTGATGATTTTGACACACAATTCTATGAATTTTTGCAGTGTCTTCATCAGTTTTGCTCATTACTGGTCATCCTGACTTCTCTTCATCAATGATGCTTTCTCTCCCCTCAGAAAAATGTTTAATCCATTTGTACACTGCCATTTTCTTCATGGCATCCTCATAAACTTGAACTAACGTTTTCACTTTCACTTCCACTCTTGTCAAATTTAACAAGAAATTTTTTTTATTCATATTTTTTAGTATGATATTGTGGGGTACAGTTAAGGGTTAGGTGTACAAATATGCCTCGTTCGGGCACCCTTGTTGATAGAAGGTGTCTCCCCATCCCCAGAAAGATATTTACTACCATTAAGCCCATCACCCTACCACTCCCCCCCTGGTAGTTTCCCACCACTGTCAGTCATTTTCTTGTGGTAATACGTTGGATGATCAAGGTCTACTATACGAGTGAGAACATGTGATACTCAGTTCTTTGTTTCTGTGAGAGGTCACTCAGTATTATAGACTCTAGTTCCATCCAGGTTGCTGCAAAGTTCATGATTTTGTTCTTTTTTGTGACTGCATAGTGTTCCATTGTGTGTATGTACCACATTTTTTTAATCCGGTCCTCTTTTGATGGACAGCATGGTTGCTTCCAGGTTCTTGCTATTGTGAACAATGCTGCGATAAACATACGTGTGCAGGTATCTTTTTTGTAGAGTGATTTGAGTTCTTCAGGGTATATTCGCAGTAGGGGGATCACGGGGTCATATGGGAGGTTGGTGTTTAGTGCTTTTAGGAAACGCCACACTGCTTTCCACAGAGGTTGCACTAGTTTACACTCCCACCAATAGTGTAGAAGTGTTCCCTTTTTACCACACCCTCTCCAGCAACTGTTATTTTTTGAGTTATTGATAATTGCCATTCTG
>CAUYQG010177216.1:0-15248 GCA_963574415.1 Tarsius wallacei
CAACCTAATGTTCTCACCTAAAAGATATTCCCAGCCGGATCGGTGGCTCATCCTGTAATTCCGCGCTTTGGGAGGCTGAGGTGAGTGGATTGCCTGAGCCCGCGGGTTCGAGACCCGCCTGGGCAACTCGGCGAGACCTCATCTCTACAATAAAGCAAAAAATTAGCCGGGCGTGGTAGCGCGCTCCTGTAGTTCCAGCTTCTTGGAAGGCTGAGGCGGAAGGATCGCCGGAGCCCAGCAGGTCGAGGCTGCGGTGGCCGGGAGCGGCCACTGCACTCCAGTCTGGGTGACAGAGTGAGACTCCAACTCAAAAAAAAAAAGATATTCCCCAGGCTAAACACAAATGACCAAAGGGGCTTAGCAAATGAATTGATGATAACGAATTGAAACAGATGATGATAAACCCAGAACTTTCACATGTGATTTAAGTAAGAACATCAGATTTTGTCAAAGTATGACGCTAGAAAGCATAGTTAAGTTTTTAGATAAATAATTTGCTTAAGGAAGACCTTTACAGAGGCATCCAAATCTCACAAGATAAATGTAATAGTGGCATTTATATAATCCTGCAGCCTACTTGAGGGCTATACTTACTGATTACGTGGACATAGGGGGAATATATATATGATTTAACTGCAGCTCCTAAGAAGTATCTGCAAGGTAGGCAAATGAGCAATGCCTAGCAAAGAATGTGATATTTCTCATTATCCATAAAACAATAATAGAGTCAAAATTCTATGCAATGATCAGATCATAGCTGGATACTGTGTTAATTTCTAGGAAATATACTTAAAGCGGATATATTAAAACAAGCATTATTCAGCTTAGTAATGATAATATCTTTTTTATATGTAAACTTATATAATAATCACACTTACTGGTTGGAAAGGGATAGGCAGGGCACTGTTCTATGAATTTTACATAAATTGTCACTTCTATTTTTCACAAAGTCTTCATCATAAAACTGCTATTTCCTTCCATACATGAGGAAACATAGCTTTCCAGGCACTGTGGTATACAAAAAAAAAAAAATATAGTAGATCTTGATGGATCTCCCAAATCCAGTTTTCCTCTGAATTATGTAGGATCTTAGGATAGGGCCATGATTTAATGAGTATGTAGTCCAATCTCAACTTCATTTTGTTTGCCCTATATAATTTTTAATGATCACATAGGGAGTGAATAAAGAATTCCTCACTCTGAAAAGGGTAGCATATTTTTTCCCCTACAGAGTAATTAGTTACTTATTTGGCCCTACACTACCTTCAAAATGAGTAACAAGTAAATTTAAACCTAAAACCCTTATTAACAGTGGGTCACAGTGGGAGTTGGGGAGGGAATAATTTCAAAACATAAGATGTGGTTGTTTTACAGTAATGTCTTTTTCTGGCATAATCAGCCACATGTAATATTCTGTTATTGATAAAATAACAGTAATGTTTCTAACAAACAAGCTATGTAAGAAATTTAAATGTGTGTTTAAATCAATCTAAATTATTCATTCAGGTAAAAATTACAAGAAAGTGTCTAATAGCAAGAATAATTAAGTTCCCTTTCTAAACAAAAAAATCACTAATTATGGTACATTTAAATATAATGTAGACATCTTAATCTAAAATAATTATTCACATTTGTTCTCACTAATAAATGTACTATGCCTTCCTATATATATAATTTCTGCATAGTTTTTTTTTCATAAAACCTTAGAAGATTTGGATTCTTCCACAGTTATTTCAAATGAGCTAGTTATGAAGTAAACTTCCATCTCTTGTTTCTACACTTGTAAGAAGGGCAATGATTATTTAAGTGCTTTTGCCAAGATTTTACAAAAAAAGTTTAATGCAAAGAAATTTTCCATTTAAAAAAGTATACGTGTTACATTAAATTTTTTGCACACACATGCATAAACATAGAATTAAATGCCTTTAGTTCAAATTTTACATGGCTAAAATTTTAATTTGGGGCTTAACTGTGTTAAGCTTGCTAAGCAAATGAATAATACAATTCTTAGAAGAATAAAGATTTCTTGACCTCTTTCAAAGAGTCTCAAATACTTTAGCAATTTGAAGTCAGTGTAAAATCAAATAAAAGTTATTTGCAGGGTGATGATGAACCATACTTAAAACTCCTAAACTACCTTGCATCATTTATAAGGATCACTAAAATGAGCTTGGCTATTCATCTTTATATATCCCATTATCTGTCTTCAAGAGGGAATTTTAAGCAATTCTTGTCATCACTCTGGGATGCTCTTATATCCAAACAGATCACCCATTCACTAACCTTTTGGTTTTATGACTTCATCACTTACAGTGTCATTTTCTACCCCAAATTAGACACTCCTCATGGTCATATTCTGAGTCTTGTCATCACTGCAAATCATTCTTCTTCCGCACTTACTAAGTCAAGCTTCTCAGTCCTTCCTAATCAATCTTCCCTCCTTTCACCTTGCTTTATTGACTTTTTCCGCTACCTCTTTTTTTAACCTCTATCTTTTCCCAGCACCTTATCTACTTTGTGTCCTCTCCTCCCTCCTTATTTAGCTTAGAGTCCATTTTCATAATTTCGAGTCACTAAAAAATTTCTAAATTTCTTTACTTTCATTTGGTCACATCTACATGCTGTAACCACAGCCATCAATAAATTTTCTTTATCCAGAAGTACATTTGGGCACATCTGTGCGGATGGAGAAAATTACAGCTGGGAAATTTGAATTAGTTTAATTTGGAAATTCAGCAGTGCCCAGTTATCCCAATATATTTTTTTTCACTAGTATTCTTTCTACTCTCTGCAACTCTTGTTAGAGACTTTGTCCTCAAACTTGCATCTTCTGCTGATGAGCTTACATTCTATGACACAGAGTTATATATATTTAAAAAAGAAGAAGAAGATAGAAACTATCCAAGTGTCCTGAATTATTTTAAGATACCCAATATACACTAACACTCAGCCCATCCTATCTTATTCTTATTACAGAAAACCAGGCTACTCTGTTCTTACTCAAGATTATCTCTTTCCATTGTCTTCATCATTTTATACTGATTTCCTCTTGCTCTTATACTAATTTCAACTTCTGCTCTGGTCTTTTTTTTTTTATCAACATTTAAATATTATTTCACTTATTAAAGAAATTATTTCTTCATTTCACTTTTCATTCCAGTTACCATTCATTCACTACTCAATTTGCTGTTAATAGAGTAACCAAATTGAACCTTATAAGGCAAGAGGCAAATGTTATTCCACATATGAATTTCATTTAGTAAATTGATTCTCATTTAAAGTTTTAATTCTAAAATTGACTATTTTATAAACAAGTGAAGGTCTATTCATTTCATAGGTGGTCTGGAAGATTAAAGTGAGACAATGAAATAGTTTAAGTTTATTTCCTAAACAGTTAAGAAGTTTATTTTGGAATATGAGACATATATCAGCTGAAAATTTCTTCTTCTCATGTTCAGATGTATGCTGATGTTCCCAAGAAAGGTATTATGCCAATAATTGGATTTGATCTTATTCATTATATGATAACATAACCTGTTCTTTTCCATGTCAATTAAAACTCATTTGCCTATTACTTACAGTGGTCTTTAACTGAAGAACATTTATTCCTGACAGAACCTCTGCTACTATTATCATAGCCTTGGCACTCTGGAATAGAGAGAAAAAGAATAATGAGGTTACATGTTACCGTAAATAAATGACTACAGAAAATAATGTAACACTTTTGTCCAGAAAAGGAACATATCTACAAATATATATTGCCTTCTATATAAAGTTTATAATATATTATCACAGAGTCTGAGTCATTTATGACATAGATTTTTGTCTTTTGCAGAGCATGCTTGCTTGAAAGTCATGAGCTGAAAATCTTAATATCTCAAAATGAGATAGCTGCTCAATATTGCTCTTTAGTTTATATACTAAGGAAGAGAAGAAATCTTATAAAAAACAATGAGAAAGACAACTTATACAAATTGATACCACAAAAATATTTGAACTTTGAGCAATGTTTTTTGAGCAATATCCTTTAAATATAGATTTTATATGTTTCCTGTTTCTTTTCATAATTTCTCTTAATTTTTTTATGATAATGTATTTTCATTGGTATAAATGTCCCTTTTTAAAAAACGCTAAATAGGCAAGGCACAGTGGCTTACGCCTGTAATCTCAGCACTTCGAGAAGCCAAGGTAAAAGGATTGCTTGAGCCTAGGAGTTCAAGACCAGCCTAGGCTCATAGTGAGAGCTTGTCTCTACAATAAAGTAAAATAAAATAAAAATAAAAAAATTAACTGGGTGTGGTGGTACAAGCCTGTAGTCCCAGTTACTCCGGGAGACTGAGGAGAAAGGATTGCCTGAGCCCAGGAGGTCAAGGGTATGACTTGGGATCAGGCCACTGCACTCTAGCCTGGGCAACAGAGTGAAACCCCGACTCAAAAAAAAAAAAAAAAAGATAAAGATTTGAGGAATATTATTACTTCAGTGTATGCAAATGTAATCAACTTGTTTTATAGAAAAGTTATTCCTAGATAGCTGGTAGACTAAAAAAGATAATTTGTCCATGGTAATAAATGATCCCAAATGGTTTTGGCAATTCTCTTGGAAAGATCAGAAATTGCTTTTTTTTTCATAGCTCATCATAGTGTTCACAGGTATGTTGACAAGAAAATCATTCTTAAGCACTTAAAATTTGTCTCTTTTGGTCTTAATTTTATTTCTGTTGCATGTATGATATGAAAAAATATGACTGAAATTTCTGATGCAAATTTTTATGCGCATTTATGTTTTTGTTTATGTGAAAATTTAAAGAGCTTGCCACGGATGTTCTGGAGTTAAGGCCAAAAAATATGTATTTTTTCAAAGTTCCAATTTAATTTTAAAAATACATGGTTTCTCTGAATGAATGCCTTTAGAGGAGGCACGTGCAGGGTGTTCCATTGCAAGTCAATCTTTTCTTTATAATAGTCGTGCAATTAAAAATAAATGCTCTAACTTGCTTAATTTCTGAGATATGAATTTCTGCTTCATATTTTGTTATATTGAATATATTTTTATGAGTTTTTAGTAACAGTTTTATTTTTCTAATAATTAGTGTTATGCTTGTATAGAAATTTTCAAATAATATTCTCATGGATTTCTGTTGAATTATTTAACTTCCGTATTTTCTCAATGCCTCTACTATATCCAGGGTGCAAGTGGATACTTCAAAAGCTACATTTAAGTCAATGTTGTTTTTGTGATGATTTCAACCAATATGGTTTCTTTTTTTCTCAAAGCAACATTTATCAATTCATGTTCAAATAAATAAGTACTTCTATTGAGAGAGTCTAATGGAAATAAACTTAACATGTATGTTGCCAGTTTAAATGGAGGAGTAGGGTGGTGGCAAAGAGTCATAGAATTATTTTACACATTCTCATGTTCTGATTACTGGCAATATGTGCAAAAATAATTATCAATGTGGCACTTGTTTGGATAATAAAACTGTGGACCTGGAGTGGACTCTAAATGTCTTCTTGTCAGAGATTATGTTGAGGAAATTGAAGATAAAAGCCTGCTAGTAATTTTGATCAAACTGCATATGAGAACTGAAACTCAGGTTTTCTGACCCTCCAACTAGTACTTTCTCTGCTTCAAGCTGCCGTCTGTCCAGAGGTCTACTGTTGTTTTTCTTGAACCTTAATAGTAGGCTTCTGTGGCTGTAATAAAATTGGAGTGCCATTTACCAGGTTGTTTCTATTTGTAAAGTAGCATGGAAGAGAGTGGCTCAAGGTAAAGAATGTTCTTTACCAAACTGCCTTAATTTTCTCCTGGGATGTACTAGAGGCTGGGAAAATGTGGTCATGCATGTTTCAGAGTGACTCATACTCAAGACACAGACTTATTGGTCAACAATTAGAACTTCCCTCAGCCTGACCATGCTTTTGGACACAGTGAGTATGTGTGTCATGGTGAAATAAAAAAAGGCACCATGTCTTTCTCATATCTGAGCTTTCTCACATCTGAAATAATGCTCTTGTTTTATTCCATGGCTTTCTTTGGATTGAAATGTATCCATTAACATTTGTGTGCTTTTCTTTTCCATCCATCCTTCTCCATCTCATGAAAAGCACATCTGGGTAAGTGGAATCACAATGGCTGCTGAACATGTTTATTTTCAGCACCATCCTCTTTTTTTTTTTAACTTTAGTATTTCTCTTTTGAGTTGTAACACAAGCTGCACTGCCTCTGACATGAAATAAAAATTATGACGTGTATTCATTTCCACACAGTAAAAGGAATCATTGGTTCAGAGAAATGTTCACATTCAAATTAATTATATTGGTCTTTCAGGCACTTCTCTGTCCTCAGTTTTACTAGATACATGTGAAAAGACATTCTAGACTTCGTTTTCCCTTGTTTTCATGTTGTTCTTTAGGGGTTGATATGGCAATCAGTGAGGCTCAAGAAATAATTTCAGGTCATTCGAGTACTACTGATTATGCTGCACATCCTAATTACCTGTACTTTCCCCAGTGCTTCTGATTCTCCTCCCGCATTCTGTTGAAAAGACAAACTTATTTGTCAACTTCTAGAACTGCACATAGCTGAAAAGGGTTGAATGCTGGTCTTCCCAGCAGAACTTTGACATCTAGGGAGCCCAAAGTAATTCCTGATTTTAGCTGAATGTTTACTGTCTCCATTGTTTCCTGTATTTCTTGTTGAATTTTAAAGTTTTAAAAATTTGTCTTACTCAGATAACAGTTTCAAATTTTAAATCCTGCACTTTGAGCTAAAATTAGAGAATTAACCTACTCCTAAAACAAATTGGGCTTCAAAGTAAAAAAGTAAAACAAAATATGCATAATATTGGTAAAATATTTATATTGGTGTAGACTTCTGCATTGGTAATACAGTGGATTGATGAAAAGGTGATTTTAATTTTAAAACAACATTTTTTTGATAAATTAAATGACTCCAATGAGATGCAATCATCCAGGAAGCTATGGAATGTGTTACTAGTTGATTATATAACTATTTTATATACTATGCAAGGTCATATGCTTTGTAATATTACTTTATTAATTGGTATGATTTATATTATTTTGTTCTATTCTAATTTTAAGTTATAGGTGCCATTACCAAGATTATTTAACAGTGCAACATTTACTTCAGTTAGGATAATTTATGATATTAAAGAACGTTCCAGTAAGGTGTCCCTAAAAATACAAGAAAAGCTGCAGTTAGAGTACTAGTTAAGCATGTTGGCCAAATGAATGTTGTAAACTCCTACTTTTAAAAAATAATAAATATTATGTACATTGGATTTTAAGGCATAGTAATTTTCATATCATCATATCAATTTGGTCTTATGTTCTCTATTGACTTTTAAGTTTTATGAGGAAAGTAATCCTGGGAAATAAAACTTAATTTCCCAATCTCTTACTGAAAGAAATATTTAAGAACAATGAATGAATGATCCATTGTAATTAACAGACTATAAGAAACTGAAAAAAATTGCCTTTATTCAAAAATTCAATTTCTTGTTGTCTTGCACATGTTCCTGAAACTTACACATTTTAAGACCTCGAAATGTTTTCCATAGTACAATCACTAAAAGAAAGTTTAGGAAAATATCCTGTTGGTGAAGACAGTACAAACATAGTGAAGATAACATGGGGAAACTTGAGGAGCAGAGAACACTGAGTTAGGAATCAAGATGGAAGACAGAGTTTAAATCCCAATTCTTCATTTGTTTGCTTATGTACCTTTGGGTGACTGATATAGTCTTTTTTACTTCTAATGTTGCTATCAACTTCCTGCCCCCTATAAGAGTATGCGAGACTATATGAAACCTCAGAAATGTGAAAGACATAAACTTCCAAGTTGAGTAAAAGAGAGCTCAAAATTAGATGAGGCACTAAAGCGATCTAGTCTAGCTGGTATCCATATAAACAGAGAAGTTATCAGTATTCTCCAGTAAGTTCCCATTTACTATCAGAAAGTGTCTGGAGAGTACAGACTATGTACAATTTCTCACAAATGTAAAATTGTTCAATGCAAAGTAGTATAAGCCCTTAAAATTTTTAATAACATGATTAATTGCATTGTTCCATCATATTTGTGTGTATGTATTTGTGTGTGCTTACACCTTTTCAACGATTTTGAAAATTATTAAATTCAGAGTAAAGTTAGGAAGAGAATTATGTAAATCCCAACTCAAATTCACAAATAAATTAAATATATTTCCTGAAACTAAGTCCTATATTTCAATATTCCTATATTGCAGCTTGAAGAAAAATGGTTTAAATATGAATGAATTTTGGTTTTAATGTAATCAGATTAGTTCAAATCTAAACAACCTAGCATGTGTTACTGAAATCTAAATAAAACACCCCACAAATATGTCATGAATTTTTATACATCTTCACTGAATGTGAAAATATGCAGTAATATGATACATATACAGACAATTGCACTTGCACATACACAAAATCATGACATGATGTGCTTTCAAATCAAGTCAGCCATAATGTTGAATTTGAAACTCTTAATTTTATGAAGCTAAATATGTATATTTAGGTAATCAGTGTTCTGAAGCAGCTGATTGGGACTTGTGACATATTTCTGTTTAGAATAATTATGTTTTAAACAAGATACACATTTTCAGCTTGCAGATGTAAAAACAAAATGGGGTAGCACCATGCTTTATTCACATTTGCTGAACAAAACTTCAGCTAGTTTCTCAAATAGGCAATTTTGATTTTCATAGAATGGGTCAAGTATAGATTCCTGAATTAAGTTATAATGAACCCATTGTGTGGTTGAAATTTGAGGAGATTGAATCTTACTTACTCTCTTGAATACTGGATTTTAATAGAGCAAGACATATTTTACAGTTTGTAATGGTGTTAAGTCTGTGTACATTTCTTGCTAGTGTTGTATAAGGAAGATTTATTCTCTGTGCTATATAATGTTGAGTAATATATTAAATTGTCACATTATTTGACTTATATTTTATTCTTCATTCTTATCAAGTCACATATTTATTTCTTCTGGTTTTATTAGTTGCTAAGTACTTGTCATGTGCCACGGTAAATCAGTAGCTCAAAAGATAAAATTTTCAACCAGAGAATTACTTTGTATGGCAGCTACAAAATCAACTGAACTGAAATAAACTGCAACAAATTCAACTTTTCCATTTCAATTATATAAACTGGCTACTTTTTCTTTGGCCAAGATGCAGGACCTGATATTAGTGAGAATGACAATAAAAGAAAAGCCACTGCTCCTTTGTTCTTTTATAGTGCTAAGAATTAAAATGTGTAAAAACAAGGGGTCAAAACCTTAGATATTAACCAGGAAGTCAAATAAATGTATGTTGCTTCTAGAAATAAAACAGGAAAAGAAGGAAAGGTAGGAGACTATGGTTTTATTTTATAATCAGTGAGGAAGGTATTGTTATCCAATATTTTCAGTTATGAAAAATTTCAGACAAGTTAATTAGGTAAGGGTTAGCATGGAGGTTAAGAAAGGTGGCTCTGTGGCTAGGTTATTGGAGTTCAAATTCTGGCTTTGCTCAGTGTCTCTGTTACCTCAAGTGGTCTTTGTTCTTCCATGTCCTCATATGCATACGTGTGTCAATATGAATCTTACTGGATTGTTGGAAAGACTCAATGAGTTAATACATATAAGGCACTTTGGGGAGTGCTTCACACATAGTAAGTAATAAATGCACATTAGCTACTATTTTGTGGGCTCTAAAGACTAATTTTTCTGTATCCAGGATTTTTGCTCTTTCAACCACTATATTAGATCTCATAACAATATGAAGTTCAAATGAACAAGAGAACATTAGATAAATCTCTATTATAGCCTTTACTGTATTTAATTGTGATTCAAAGTATTTAACTATATTTGAATAAAATGTTAATTTTTAAATGAAAGGCATTATTATGTACAATAACCAGAGTGTATACAAGTTATAGCATTTGTATAGAATAAAGAATTCTGCCTGGAGAGACTTACAATCCTAACAGGAAGAATAAAGCATGAGTTGTGTCTGAAGGATAAGTTTGAGTTGTTATGATTATGCTGCAAAGCTTGTTACTGGCAGAAGAAAAAGGCATATAGCATCTCATGAAAATGGTAAATGTTTCAGTAAAGTCAGGGTGACAGCCAGAGGCTTGATCACTAAGGGTATTTTCAAAGAATATTAGGCCTTTATTTTGAGGAGAGTGGGGAGATTTTTAAGCAGGCAGCCCTTGCAAAAGATTTGTATTTAGGAAGTTCTCAGTGGAAATTGGAAAAAAGATTGAGAAGGAGAGGGTACCAAATGGAGACAGACTCTAGGAACCCATTGCCATTATCCCCAAATGATGAGGGTTTGAAAAAAAGCCTTGGCAGTACTCAGTCATTTTATAAAATGCTTTGCTGCGGTCAACCTGGGTAACTGTTATGCAGAATCCATATTCCTTTAAGATGCAATAAGCATTTGGAGGTTAACAAAAATGTGGGATACTTAAAAACTACCTTATGATCAAGGATCCTTGGTGGCTGTCAGCATTGTGAACTTTTTGGATTACAATAAAGCATTCATTTAAAATATACTTTCAGCTAGTGTGTTCAAAGAAAGATGCATGGTGCACTGGAAAAACAAATCCTCATCTCCAGGACTTTATTGTGCTGGGTAGGAGATGAGGTCCCAGGCACATGGCACTCACCAATAACTTCTTTTTTTAGAATTTTTTATTTTAAAGATGTGGGGTACAATTCAGGATTATAGGTATACAGGTGGTCATCATGCAAGTAATGTTTGGGCTTCCCTTTGGTCCCCACTTGGCCTGGTTTGAGATCAGATACCCTCATTGATGTTATGTGCCCCCCTCCTCCCTACCCTAGCAGTTTCCAGCTACTGCCAATCCCTTTCTTATAGTATTGTGGTAAATGTTCAGGGTCCACTTATGACTGAAAACATGTGATGCTCAGTTCTTTGTGTCTGTGGTAGATTACTGAGTATTATAGACTCTAAATCCATCCAACTTGCTGCAAAGTCCATTATTTTGTTCTTCTTTATGGCTGCATAATATGCCATCATGTATATGTACCACATTTTAAAGCCCAGTTCAGTTTTGATGAGCAGCATAGTTGGTTCCATGCTTTTGCTATTGTAAATAGTGTTGTAATAAACATGTGTGTGCAGGTATCTTTTCTATGAGTGATGATAACACTATAGGTTTCCAGATTATAATGGAGGAAAGAATCATTATGGATTGGAATGATCACCAAAACATTTCATGTAAAAGGGAAGTCAAGATGTAAGGAAACACTAAAATTTTGATAATTAAAAAAGAAGGAATGAAACTTACCAGCTTTGGGAGATGGTGTTTGCAAAGGTGGAATTAGCAATGCACAAACTATTTATGAAAGTACATTGTCAATTATGTTTAGAAGTAAACAATGGATAAATCAAGACTAAACCAAGAAACTGTTATGTAGGCTGAGAATGACTCTTTAGGTATGAGGAACCATTGATGAGTTTTTAGAGGACAGTGTCTCGTTTATTGAGAGCAAAAACTCACATTTATTGTTTCCTTTGTACAAAGCACTGTTTAATCACATTGCACATATTTTCTCAGGAAACCCTTATAAAAACCCTCTGAGGTAGGTACTGTTATCAGCTTCATTCTACACATGAGAAAACTGAAGCATAGTAGGGTAAAGTGACTTGTCTTGAGATACACAGCTAACAAAGAGAGGCAAAGAAAGTCCAAGCCCAAGCAGTTTGAATTTAGAGGCCACTCTCTCACCCACTATACTATGAAATCTGTTTTCCAGGCAGAATTTTTTTTATGACAGTGTAAGAAGCCTGGAGAGAATGACCAATTAAAGGTTGAGAAAAAATGTGGTGATGGTGAAAATAGAAAGTAAGGGAAGAGGCATTAGAAAATATGAAAGGGAAATTGACAGGCATTGAATGGAAGGTGACTGAAATGGCCATCTTGAGTGACAGAAAGAACAGGGTGGTATGGTATTTAGACAGTCATATTCACAACATGGCAGGACCAAAATAGCACCCTAGGCTCAGTGGTCGGAGAATAAAGTCTCTTCACTGACAGCGATGAACCATCCACATTGGGAAGAATATGGGAAAGAGACATACTGCCCACAGTGGTCTGTGACTTTTTTTGAGTAACGAATGAATTTTGTTTCTCAGAGTTGCAAATAAAAACACTAACAAATTCAAGTTTTGCCATTGCAGTATAGGTGCCAATAAGATAGCTGTTTCTGAAAAGGATTGTCTAATGAGTAACTTCATATATTCTTAATATCATGATAGTGTTAATTATTTTATTTGCTGAATAATCAAAATAAGAGAATGATGGATTCAATCAAGTATTTTCTCAAAGAAAAGATTATGGCATAAGGAAAAGAAATAATTGCAGAAGAATAATCTGTTCTTTTAGGAGGAAATAGTCAAGCAGCTCTACTCTGCAAATTATCCATAAAATGTAGGAGAAAGAGCATCTCAAATTGCAAATAAACTCCTACCAATTAAAAATCCTGCCTGGAAAACAGATTTCATAGCAGAGCGGGTGAAAGAGTAGCTTCTAAATTCACACTGCTTGGGCTTGATTCCTTTGCCTCTTCTTTACTTACGAGTTTGCCAAGTTTGTTGGTATGTTGTAGCTGATTTTTTCTTTCACTGATTCAAAATTTTTAGGTAGAACTACCAAGCCACTATGTACTTAGTAGAATGGGAGGTACACAAGCTAGTGAGACATGGCTCCTGCCTTTAGGAGACTAGAGTAGAGGAGAAAAGTATTTGCACATGATGAACTGTCTTAGCAAAGTCTTGCATATAATATGAGTGGTTGGCTTCAAGGGATAGAGAAGATTTAAGTGGCAAGACTTGAGGAAAGGTCATTCCCAATAGAGAGGAAGACAATAGAACAGAGGAAGTGAAGTATAAAAAATGGAGACTATACAAGAGACCTAATAGGTAATCCGGAAATATAATTTAGGGCAAACCAGGAATGACCTTGAAGGCCATTTTATCAAAAGTCAGTTAAAAGCTATTAAAGAAATTTGAATTATATCATAAGTTAAATAAATGCTTACATTAAGTAAATCAATCTGATGGCAGCATATAAAATGAATTGCTTTGGGAAGATTGGGAAAAAATGGAGAAAGGAACTTTATTGAATACTAATAGGCCGCTAGGGTCTTTTATAAGAATTATCTTATTTAGTTCTCATAAGTGTGTTGTGGTCAATTATAAACATCTTCAAATATGAGAAAATTGAGCCTTAAAGATATTAAGTAAATACAGGACATATAGCTGGCAATAAGTTAATTTGGGATCCATTCAATTATTTGATTAAAATGTGTTGAATATGTACTATGTGCCTGAATCCCTATTCTAACCACCTTTCACCATTTTTACTATCACAACCAGGGCCAAATAACTATCATCTGCTTGAAAACTGCCCACTACACAATATGTCCATGAAACAAACATGCATGTGTACCCCCTGAATCTAAAAGAAAAAAAGAAAATTGCAGCAATCATTTCACTGATATCCTTAGCTCACAACTCTGACCTGTCTCAAGCCCATTCTACACTAAGCATCCAGAATGATCTTTCTAGTGTACATGTTGTTTTCTGTCCTTGTACTAAGCCCTTTGATAGTTTCTCACTACATTTAGAATAAACTTTTCACCTCAGCTTCCAAGTCCCAACACAATCTTGCTTTGCTCTTACCTGCCTCTCCAATTTTACCTTCCTCCTCCACCAACACCCTCATTCTTCACTGGCCTTTCTTGCCTTCTTCCTGTTGCTCAAACATTCAATTACACTCCTTTTATAGGGAATTTATACTGTGAATTATTTTCCCCCTAGATTCTCACTGCCTCCACTTTGCAACATACATGTGTCTACTCAAAGTTTGCCTCTTCAGAGAAAGCTTCCCAGAATACTATAGGCAAGGCAGTATCCATTCAAAGCCTACCTTACTGCCTCACTTTATTTTACCTTCAGCAGAATACATATCAATGCCTCAAATTGTTTTGTTTATTTATTTGTATAGATATTTTTAAAAGACCTTTCTTCCTCACTGGAGTGTATGATTTTTGAGGTCAGGGCTTTAGTTTTCATTTGCTGAAGTAAAAAAGTGGCACATAGTAGGTCTATAAATATCAGATGACTGACTCCCTAATCAACTTTGTTGGTCATAGGACAAAGTCTCCACTCTCAAGAATAGAGGAGAGCAATTTTGTAAACCCATAAATTCAGTAACCTATTAAAGATACTGTAGGAAAAACTGCTTAGTATCCTAGGCCCTTGTATGGAAGTAGTAAATGTTGCCTCCAGAGCAAGGGAAGGATGACTTTAGAACGGAAGTATTTTTGTTGAGTCTTAAAATTCAATACAAAGTGAGTGAGAAGGTAAAGCAGGGAGGTGTGTGGAAATTGTTCAGCATGACAGAAACATAGCCTATAAATGTACGAGTCCAAATCACCAATTAGGTCACAGCTGCCATCAGTGAGGCAAGACCTAAAACCCAGAAATGAGGAGCCAGGCATTTCTATTTTGATTTAGTCATTTTAGCAAAGTCCTATCTACCTTATAATTCTAGATTAAACATTAGAAACCACAAGACTGACAAATGCTCTTGATTTATTTACTTATTTTTAAAGACCCTATGGATCCTTTGTCTAAACATTATTAATTTTTAATAACTTTTAGTATTTTTCTAGACAATTTTTAGTTTATTCAGTTCTAGGATGCTCACCCTTTGTTTGTTCCTGTCCTCAGATCAGGCATAATAAGTGAGGGCTTTCCTCTGCACATTAAGGTGGGGACTTGCAAATGACTCACAGATCTGACTGCTCCCCTTACTAAAAGGTCACATTCCAGTCCCATGACTTGTTGACACTCATAATGAGAGATTTAAAGGCCTCTGGGGGACATGAAGAATATTCTTTTTTTTTTTAGATTAGAAAATATAGTTTATTTAAAAGCTAAATTAGACAGAGAGAGAGAGAGAGAGAGAGAGAGAGAGAGGAGATTCACCTCCCCAAGGTAGGGGAGGGGGCCAAAGCTTAAGAAAACATGGCCTGGCCATAGCTCAAAGAGCACATGGCCACCACATAACTTAGCAAGGCAATGGCCAACCATATCAATATTCTTTATTACAGATGAGAATATATATCTTGAAAAACACAAAGATTCAGAAGTTTTTCTGATTCAAAATAACCTTTCCTTACA
>CAUYQG010177220.1:0-22972 GCA_963574415.1 Tarsius wallacei
GCTGAGATTATGTGTGAGCTACCGCACCCAGCCTCTAAGACATTCTTTAATGGGGTGTGTGTGTGTGTGTGTGTGTGTGTGTGTGTGTGTGTAGAACAGCAATGTCATTACAAATAAATACATATGCACACACACCCACCATACACTCTTTTGAAAGCTATTGTAAGGAACCTGAAGCCTAGGGACCAAGACCAAATTCAGCAGTGGCAGAGCTAGAGGCTGAGTTTTTACAAGGACAACTGCCCTTCAGAAAGCTGTCTCTCCTTATTTATAAGGAAAGTATGTCAAAACCTTGCACCCTGCCTACAGGGATACGCCTGTGAGGATACTCCTACCTAATGGCCTGGAAAGCAACAGGAACAAGCAAGCAGCTTCAGAAACACTGACAATGGAACCCAACCCAAAGTTGTGTCGGTCTGCTCCACAGGGCCTGAAGTACTGAGAACAAGAGCAGCAACCAGGCTCCAAGTCTGGCCCTCCCTGGCTAGCAAGGAAGAACTGTTGGCTCACATCCTCGCTGCTGTCATCAACCTTCACCAGGTATCCTTCATCATAGATCTGTCCTCCTTGCTCGGCATAGAAGCAGGTCTTGTCCAGCACCACTCCACACTCCTGGCCCGTGGACACCTCTTCCACAAACATCTTCTCCCTGCGCAGAGCCATCACCGTAGCCACTGTGTTCTCAAACACTGCTCGGTGGAAATGCACAGAAGGGGGACCGCAGTGTCAATGACTTTGTTTATACATTCTTAGCTGCCTTTTGCTCGATTCTGTTTCTCAAACTCTTCTTAGATCCCCATTGTCTGATTACTTTGGAAGCAAACCCATTAGACTCCATGAAAGGGATGAGTGTGCTGGTTTTCCACCAAAGAATGCAACATGCAGTAGGGTGACCAATTGTCCCAATTTCTAGGACTGTGGGGTCTCCTGGGATGTGGACTTTCAGAGTTAAAACTAAGACAGTTCTGAGAAAACTGGGACCCCAACTCTGGACTGCTGAGCAGAGACTTGGTGACTCTAATTAGTAGATCGTTAAGACCAGTAATAAATTCCCTAGTCCAAGGTCAATTCACAAACAGTGTATTTATTTTGTGGGCTTGCTTAGATAGATTTATGTATAAGGTTCTTCTCTGCTAGGACAAAAAAAAATCAAAAACATGTATACCTATATATTTCTCAATGTCAGAATGCTATTATCCTAATGCAAAATTCAATAGCTCCTGTAGATTGTATCAAGACCAGTTACCAGGTTTCCTGCAAGATGTTACAATTAGAGGAAATGGTAAAGGGGACACAGAACCTTCTACAGATCTTTTTTTTTTTAAAACAACTTCCTATAATTATTTCAAAATAAAGAGTTAAAAAAAACCACCAGCCCAGGGTGCCCGTGAGTATAAAAGTGCACAGCATGACTGTATAGCACTACAGGGGAGGCTGTCACAGAGCTCTCAAAACCCCCAAATAAGGGACTGAAAGCTCAGAGTGGAAGGAACACAGTAACATACCGTAGTTACCACTGGAGTCTAAATGGTAATTGTACTTCGGGGAATCATCTGTGACCTCCAGACCTTTTGCCCGGAGCTCTTCAATAGCATAAATGTCCAGCATAATGAGGTCTTCCCCACCAGCTCCCTTGCCTTGGGATTTCAGCTGCCAATGAGAAAAACAAGCATAATGTAGGAGCAAAAGAACGCTGAAGAACTCAAACTTGCTGAATTATGCCCAGAATAAAGCTTTGGAACAGGACTTTTCAGTCTCAGCACTATTGTCATTTGGGACCAGATAATTCTTTGCCGTGGGGGCTGTCTTCTTGCAACATGGGATACCAAGCAGCATCCCTGGCCTCTACCAACTAGATGACAGTAACATCTCGCCCCTAGTTGTGGAAACCAAAAACATCTTCAGGCATTATTGCCAAGTGGCCCCTGGGGGGGCAGAATTGCCCTTAGTTGAGAACCACTGGTTTAGGGAAAAAGGAATTTCAATGACTCTAATGGAAAGAAAGTCATGTTTGCTTTGTAGCCAAGTCCTGCTCTGGCAGGTGTTGGGTTTCCCACACACTCTACAAATTCTTTACCTGGGCCAGTTTCCTCTCCTCTTCAAAACCATCCATATCTACCACCAGGCCCTTCTCTTCAGCAATCAGCCCGGTGAGATCCACTGGAAACCCATAGGTGTCATACAAGAGCCATGCAGTGTCTCCTACACAACACAGAGGAGATGTGTGAAAACAACAGGGAAAACCAGGTGTGGTGGCTCACGCCTATAATACCAGCACTTTGCGAGGCAGAGGCAGGAGGATTACCTGAGCTCAGGGGTCCAAGACCAGCCCGAGCAATATGGCAAGACTTCATCTCTACAATAAATCAAAAAAAACTCAGCTGGGCATGGTGGCACATGCCTGTGGTTCCAGCTACTTGGAAGTCTGAGGCAGAAGGATCACCTGAGCCTAGCAGGTCCAGGCTGAGGTGGGTGTGAGCACGCTGCTGCACTCCAGCCTGGGCAACAGAGACTCCAACTCAAAAAAAACCAAACAAACAAAAAACAGAGATGGCCCCTTCCTTTCCATACCAAGCCCTCCGAGGAGGATGCTGGGACTAACAGAGGACATTAGAGACAAAGCAAGTCAGTTTTGGCCCCATGTGCCTGTCAGAAAATCCAGCAAATCTTTCTGAGTTGATCTGGAGGAAGTACAAGGGCCTCCTGGTAAAATTCTGTTTCTTGATCTGACATAAGTGTGTTCGGTTTGTGAAAATTCATCAAGTTTTCCTCTTGTACATTATACGTCAATGAAAAGAAAACAAAATCTTTAGAATTAATTATCCCATCTAGTGAAAAATAAAACAAGTTGCAAAATAGTATATACAAACGTTGTTCGCATTTCTGCTTTAACACACGCAAATACCTACATGTATATTTGAATGCAAATAGACAACAATCCTAAGTAGTTATACACTAAACTCTTAAGAGTTGTTACCTCTGAGAAATGAGTTAGGGAAAGAGGATTTTCACTTTTTGAATACTGCTGTATTCAGTGTTATTTGCAAAACCACAATAATGTATTTTACTTTTACAATTTTACTATAAATTCTAGTTTACACCAAAAGCAGTTTAACCAAGCTATACTCAGTTTTGGAGACATGGGAGCCCACTGTCAGTATGTAAAAAGGGCATGCCTTTCCCAAAAAGATGGAACACCTTGGATGGAGAAGGGCACAAACTGGTCCTTACCAGGAATGGTCTTCCCGTCTCCCAGGCTCTGAATTTTCCTGTCTAAGATGCGACGCCCTCTGCTGAGAGTCTTGAGAAACTGCACTTCTTCTTCATTAATGATGTCCTTCACCATGTCTGGGTCCTTCTTCAGCTCAGGAAATGCATCTCCCTGACAAAGGAGAAATGGGGGCTCAATGAAGCCAGACACTATTTCACGGCCCCTCTTAAAACTGCTCATTGCCGGATGCAGTGGCTCACGCCTATAATCCCAGCACTTTGGGAGGTCGAGGGGAGAGAATTGCCTGAGTCCACAGGTTCAAGACCAGCCTGGGCAACTTGGCAAGACCTCATCTCTACAACAAATAAAAAAATTAGCCAGGCATGGTGGTGCATGCCTGTAGTCCCAGCTACCTGGAAGGCTGAGGTAGAAAGATCACCTAAGCCCAGCAGGTCGAGGCTGTGGTGGCCGTGAGCATGTCACTATACTCCAGCCTGGGCAACAGAGTGAGACTCCAAATCAAAAAAACTGCTCATTAACAGTATGTTAGCCGGGCTCGGTGGCTCAGCCTGTAATCCCGCGCCGTTGGGAGGCTGAGGTGAGTGGATTGCCTGAGCCCGCGGGTTCGAGACCCGCCTGGGCAAGCGAGACCTCATCTCTACAATAAAATAAAAAAATTAGCCGGGTGTGGTAGCGCGCGCCTGTAGTTCCAGCTACTCGGAAGGCTGAGGCGGAAGGATCGCCGGAGCCCAGCAGGTCGAGGCTGCGGTGGCCGGGAGCGGCCGCCGCACTCCAGTCTGGGCGACAGAGTGAGACTCCAGCTCAAAAAAAAAAAAAAAAAAAAAAAAATCAGTTTGTTGAAGAAAAGCTTGCAGTGCTTTATAGTGCATGGCTATTTCCGTACTATTCACAATAAATAAGTTATGGAATAACCTAAGTGTCCATCAGGGGATAAATGGATTAAAAATTGTAGTATCAGTACACAGTGGGATACTATTCAGCCTTTCAAAATAAAAAATAATTTTTGTTACTTGAGACAGCAATGATGGAATTGAAGAACTCTATACTGAGTGAAAGAAATGAAACACAGAAAGACAAATACTACATATTTCTCATTTACAAATGGAATCTAAAACAATTGAACTAATTGAAACAGAATGTAGAATGGTGGTTTCCCTAGGCTTGGAGGTAGGAAGAACGCAGAGATAATAGTCAAAGGGTACAAAACTTCAATTAGACAGGGGTAATAAGTTTAAAAATTTTTAGATCAATTTTACAGCATGATAAATATAAGTGATAATTGAATCCTGTGCATTTCCACATTTCTAAGAGAGTAATTTCTAATGTTCTCATTAAAAGGTTACATATTTGAGGTAACAGAGATGTTAACATAATCTTTCCACATTGTAATAAAAAGTATAACATCACTTTGTACCCCATAAATATATTCAACTATAGTTTGTCAATATATAATAAAAATTAAAAACAAACAATTATAAGAAACTATGTAGCTTCCATTCATATAACCTGGGTTCGACTCATAAAATGGAGATGTCCTTTCCCTAAAATTTGAAGACGACTGAGGTTAGTCATACTCTAAAATTCTTCCAATGGTGATTAAAAGTGATGGAAATGTTTGAGGAACACAGGAAAATCAAAGCCAAAGCAAAATTATGATAAGGGTGTCCTGGAAATTTTCAGACAGTATGTGAACTTCAGTGATGATCTCTGGATCTTTCTGACCTGGGACTACTGAGGTAAAGCTATTTGCTTTCCAATATTTCATCCCAAACAATTCACAGTGTACACATGTAGTGTGAGCTACATTTTTTTGGAAGTTAAAAGCTTATTTAAAATATATTTAAAACTCAGAGTTATATAAATACAATTTTTCTCTTTCTGCCTAAGATATCTAAATATTTCTCTTAATTGTGTTTTCTTATATAGATTTATATGTGTGTCAATGTAAACATGTACATTATTGATATCCTGGTTCCCTTCAATCAAAGAAAAATTCAATTTTAAATATTAGAACCTAATAACCTTACAGCACTAGCATCCAGGTCCCTAGTGTGTGCATAAATGCATTTTCAATTGTGAAGAACGAGTATTTGATATTGTAATATCTCACAGTAGCATTTTCTGATCCACAACGTCCCTGGTTTGGCTTTCTGTGTAGTTGTTCTAATGATTCAATGGCCTTTTAGAGGGTTTAGAAAACTAGTGGCTCCTAGCATCCATCTTCTTTTATGTGCCACGAATCATGAAATGTTCAGGAAGAGTTTTTCAATAATCTGCATCCATTGTAAATATCTCTTTCACACTGTTTCTTATAAAATATTTTTCTATTTCCAGAAGCCCAGTACCAGATATTGAGGATTTTCTACTCTTCCAAGTGGGCTAAGTGGGAACAAATTTTGCCTGCACATTGTAGTGAGGGTCCTCTGGCCAATCTGTTAGAATATCTTTTATAGGTTCCATGGACTTTTATGTGTTCTCTTCACTTTTATTTATACTCTAAATTAGTTGTCCCTGATTGTCGTTAAGCATTTACTGCTACAAAGTACTAGGAGACTATTGATTATTCAACAAAAACTTCACAGTAATGATGTGAAGATGTTCTTGTTTGTTTGACGTGCCACAGGCATTTGATTTATGGCTTGTTCAGCAGTGTATTGTCTTTGAACGCTTTTCCAAGGGGTTATGTTAGTATATTCTGTTACTGATCTCTCCAGAGCCCAAGAAAAATGCATGCAGTTGTGTGTAATTTTTAGCACTCCAAATTTAACCTTGAGGCAGGATAGCTAGCATAGGTTGGACATAGACAGATACATTTTCCATGGGCATGTTTTAAGAAGCATTCAGACATTTTTAAAGTTACATTTCACTACATACCAAGCTGGCAGCCAATCCCACCCCCTCGGCAAACCAAAAGAAAACTCCATCAGATACAAGAAAAGGAGAGCCCAACCTTTCAATTCATGGTTTAACATAATATTCTCTAAGAAACTTTCAGATGTCGAAGGTGGAAGACCAAAGACTACCTCTTAATGGACCAAAGCCATAGACATGATAAGACCACGTTTCAACTCAGAAGCTTGAGGATTAGAAGTGTCTGGCAGGTCTCCTGCAATACACAGTGTAGTCAGGAAAACACCACCCCTCCCCTTCTCTCCTCCCATCAAGAGCCCAGAGATGTCAGTTTCCAGAGTGATGGATATCTGAGATCCACCCTCTTTAGTATATTAACCATTGTAAAGGTATATCAGGTCTATTGCAAAGAACAAAAGTGTGGTTCCTTTCACCCATGCCAACTCTGGCATGTCTCCATTTCTTTTCTCCTTTCTTTCTCTAATAAACTTTGTTTGAAATTTTGCTGGCTGCTCTAAAATTCATTTTAGAAATGAGCCAAATAATCCACCAGTTTTGGGCTGCACCCCACCTGGCATCATCTGGAGCCCAATGTGCAGGGCCTGAAACTCAGCAATCACCAGCATCACGTAGTCTGTAAGCATAACAGCGCCAGCCTCTATCCCCCTCTCTCTTTTCTCTCTCCCCTTCCTCTCCTTTTGGTCTCTGCTGTTTCCTTTTTCACTCCTCTTCCTTCTTGGGGTCACCTATGAACTCTCCTCCCTTGTCGCTCCGTTTTAGCTCCCTCCAGCCAAGGTTACTGGTCCTCCCTGACAGGAGGTAAGTGGGATGGGATGGAGTCAAGCTCCTGCACCATGCAGAACCAAAACTCAAATGATGCTCTTAGCACAGAGGGAGTGGCTAAAGCCAGACATCACTTCTGCGCAGCACCAAAGACCCTATTTTTTCTTTTTCTCATACTTTTCTATCATCAATCTACTGGAACAAGGAAGGGATTCCTACTTATAATGGGAGCAGAATGTTTTTTTGTGGTGTTTAAGCAGTTAGGCTGTTCTTGTTTTTAAAGGCTAGTAGCCAGGATACTTGGAAGTGAATTTGTTTCTAAAGGTCTAGGCCTTGCCCAAGATTGCAACAACTGTTCATCTCTGTTCACTCTAAAAAGGTCATTCGGAAGTGTGTGGCATATTTTAAGCCCCTGCTTTAAAATTTAGTGCAAGATAACACCACTGTTTGCACTGTAAAGTTTCGGCAAAAATTTTTTTTGGAAAATGTTAGGTCACTTTACTAAGCTTAGTACTTCCATGGGACAAGCGAAATGCTAAGTATTCTTTGTGGCATTTTAAGGATGAGACCTAATCACTCTCACCTAATCGTCCACACCCTTACAACTGAAACTATAATTTAGTAATTTATAAAGGATCCTAACAAATTTGCCTGTTCATAACTGGAAATAAGTTCGAACAAACGTCTTCACATCCACGAGGTCTATTCGCTCTAAAAAGGTTTCAGTTTCAGATCATTTCAAAGGCATTGTTGGAAAGTCCCGAATTAAGCCTCATTGGTTCACAGCCTTGAGGTTGCTGGTGTGGGAAGTCCTATGTAAGTGATACTGAATGAGAGGGAAGCTTCAGGAAGGGCTGGGGACACTCAGCTCAGTAGAGGCCATCAGGATCCCAGGTGAAAGGGCAGACCAAGAGTGGGAAGCCATTTTTCATCTTGTTCTTAAACCCTGACACAGTGATGAGAAAGTAGAAGCTATGTTTTGGAGAAATGCATACTTTAGATAAAGATTAACTTTGCCGACATTGTCTTTTCAGAAACAGACTTCCTGCTGCCAGGTGTCAGAGGTATCTCACAGCAGCAACCAAGCTTGCCTAGAGTAAAGGGAACATACAAGGCCTAAGATATCATGCATTGGGCAAGGATTGTAGAAATCACAAAACTTGTAATTACAAAAGTTATGACTGCTCAGAGGGGTGCAGGTGGGGATTCAATCTTCCAGTAAATTGGGTGCTATCTACAGGGAAGTCAAGGATCCTCCAAAACTACCCACTGGGAATGCATGGGAGATAGGTGGAGGTGCACCCTCCATTAGCTCTAAGGAGTGTCGTTTGGGAAGGTGCAGGAGCACTGGAATCCTTGTCACGCCCTTCTCTGGGGACTTTGATAATGTGGGTGGGCATTAGTGGTTCTCTGTGTCACAGGATCTCCAAGACATCCACAGGTGATCCGTTAGGAAGTCATGGCAGTCACGTCTACCTGATTGTAACATCTCCAGGGGAAAGGATTTAAGCCAGGACTCAGGGGGCTACTGGGCCACACTCTTCTAGAGTGTAGGTCCACTCCCTGTCTGTGGGGAGTGAACTTATCCTAAATAAATCTTTTCTTCTCTCACCTTTTTGTGTGTTGCAATTCTTTGCATTACTCAGACCTCTGGGTTACCGGCGCACACCTCCGGCATGCCGGCGCCAGTGGTGCTGCGCCCCTGTGCCTCTTTCTCCATCCATCCACCCTCACCCTATCCTTGCCCTAACACCAGGGACAACTGGGATCCCTGTTAATAGCTTTATTTTTTTTTTCAGAATTCTCCTTTGAGGAATGTAGTGCATACGTTCAAAGACAAAATTCTTGGTGTTTTTGTTTGTTTCAGAATGTTCCTGTGAGAAACATTATCACACAAGGGTTCAAAGGAAAATTCTGAGTTTTCAAGGAATGAGAACAAGAAAATGGGTAATACTCGATTTATACCCTTAGACACTCCTTTGGGACAGATTTTAAAGAACTGGAGAAAATTATAATTATGTGGTTTAAAATGAAAAAAGTTAATACTTTAATGTAATCAAATTTGGACTCAATACAAGTTAGCAGATAATGAGGCTTGGAAAAGAAATGGGATTCTTTTCTAATAACATCTGGCAATTAGATTCATTTTGTAGGCATGACGGGAGATGGTCAGAAGTTCCATATGTAGAGGCATTGCTTAATTTATTTTGCTACTTTTTAAACAAGATTATATCCTATGGGATATTAAATGCCCAACTACAGAGGCTTGACTCGGAGCTACAAATACCAAACTCCCAATTACAGAAAACTTTTGAGGTTTTTAGCAACTGAGACATTGAGGAAAAAAAGAACTCCAGGATGAGTACTGGTAAGATAAATAGCAGGCAAACCTATTGGCAGTTGCCATTAATGGCAAAACTTCGGTCACCCAACAGGCACCCAGTAAAAGTAGACCTGCTAAGGGAGATGGTATCTGCTGTTATGGATGCGGTCAATTCGGTCACTTGAAGCACAATTGTCCTTGATGGCCTAAAGCCCCAGGACTTTGTCCACCATGAGGACTAGAAGGCCAATGGAAGAGTTGATGTGATCTCTCCTGTAAGAGAGGAGGAGCATTTAGCTAAGTAATGGTTGCCATTGACTGATGGAGCCTAGGGACCACAGCCTATCCCGGCACTCTGTTTGCCATCACCCCAGAGAATCCTTGGGTCTGCATGGATGTGGCTGGATTCTTAATTGATACTGAGGCTAAGTTTTCAGCCCTCGTGCTCATGCCCAACCTCTTTCTTTCTCTTACACCAACTCCCGAATGGGAGTGCAGGGTGTATTCAAAAGTTAAATGTTTCACCTACCCTCTAATGAAAAGTTACTAGAAGGTTAACTCAACTTATGAATATAAAAATGTATCTATAAAAAGGCAAAAAAAAAAAAAAAGAGAGAAGTCAAATAGCAAAGGGGTAAAGAAAGTTACTGGTATAAAAGTATGCTTTTTGGTAAAGAAGGGAGGTTTTTGGAAATAACTATCTGAAAGGAATTCTATTAATAATCAAGTGTACAAAAAAATGGTTATATCGGCTGGGCTTGGTGGCTCATGCCTATAATCCCAGCATTTTGGGAGGTTGAGGTGAGAGGATTTCCTGTGCCCATGAATTCGAGACCAGCCTGGGCAACTTGGCGAGATCTCATCTCTACAATAAATCAAAAAATTAGCTGGGTGTGGTGTCTCATGCCTGTAGTTCCAGCTACTTGGAAGGCTGAGGTGGAAGGTTTGTCTGAACCCAGTGGATTGAGGCTGCGGTAGCCATGAGCATGCCACTATCCACTCTATGAATTAACCATTAATATCAATCACTGATGTTATGCCAAAATGCCATTATATTGAAGTAAGAGTATTTCTTAAAAACACTAATCTTTCAGTCTTTAGTAACTAGTTTTAGAATGAGTAAAATAGAATGCTTTCAAAATTTAAATATTTTGTCTGTCTATTGGTCCATTGGTTTAATACCATTTCTGCTAAATGTTTTAAAGTATAAAATGTTTCTGCTGTAATACTTTTTGTACTAAAGTTGTCAGTAAACTTATAACTTAAATTTAAGTTGTTAAAGGTTTATGCCAGATTAATCACATATATAGTCAAGTTAGCTAAAATCTAAAAAGTGTCATTCAGTGCAAATTGCTAACAACTTTAAAATCTTCCTGAACTCCTATTAAATAATTTGTGGGCTCATGAGGATTGCTAATCCAATATAGGATTGCTAACAGAACAAGAGTTAATTGCATAAACTGAGTTAATAAAAACCAAATATTTTTATAACATTTGAGTTTAAAGTATTATTATTTTTTAATATTTCTTGAGTCAAAGAAAAATCTTTTCTTTGGAGCAATTTGCAGTTTTTTTTTTTTTTCACAAATAAGTATGGGCTTATTAGAAAAATTGAAAACATATATATTTCTTTCTTTTCTTTTCTTTTCTTTTTTTTGAGTTGAAGTGTCACTCCGTCACCCAGGCTAGAGTGCAGTGGCAATGCTCACGGCTAACCCAGCATCGACCTGATGGGTTCCCGCAATCCTTCCACCTCAGCCTTCCAAATAGCTGGAACTACAGGCGTGCACTACCATGCCCAGATAATTTTATTTTTTTAAAATTTATTGTAGAGACGAGGTCTTGCCAATTTGCTCAGGCTGGTCTCAAATCCGTGAGCTCAGGCAATCCACACACCTCAGCCTCCCAAAGTGCTGGAATTACAGGCTGGGCCACTGAGCCTGGCTGGAAACATACATATTTCTAATTACCTAATTTCTCCAAAATGTGAAAGAACTGTTTATTAATTTTTCTAACGGTATGGCTGTTTGCATAAGTTCAATAAGAATCTGTTTTCATTTGTAACTAAATGTAATTGGAAACACTGGTTATTTTACCAAGGCTTTAACTGAAATAATATTTTAAAACAGACTGCTTTAAAGAAATAAGTTTAGGGTTTAATCTAATCTGAGATTCCTTATGGGCAAAAAAAAAGTGGTAAATAATCTTATTACATTTTATACACACATAAGATACATAAGTCTAAACAAGTAAACCAATTCTACTATAATTTGTCTTTAAGATAAATGGAAACTGAAAAAAATGTGTTTCAAAAGAAAAAGGTACACTGTTTTTTTGTGTTTTTTGGGGGAGTTGGAGTCTCACTCTGTCACCCAGACTGGAGTGCAGTGGCCACTTCCGGCCACTGCAGCCTCTACCTGCTGGGCTCCGGCAATCTTTCCGCTCAGCCTTCCAAGTAGCTGGAACTACAGGCGTGCGCTACCACACCCGGCTAATTTTTGACTTATTGTAGAGATGAGGTCTCACCAAGTTGCCAGATCTCAGGCGGAAGGTACACTGTTTTAAATTATCTTATTAGTTTTTTAAGTTGTATTCTTTCATACAATTTAAATTACATCACGAAGTCTTTTCTGGGTACAAGTCTCCAACATTTTGGGGTTTATCTTCTAACTTTACATAAGATTCACTTTAGTGCCTGGTTCAAATTACTGTCCAGAAAAATCTGTCAGGTTGCCACAATAGTCTAGAAATACATCAGAAACTCTAAAAACTACTACTTATATTAAAACTACAGCAGTTAAAATTTATTATTTAAATTATGCCAGTAACCACAGGCCTTGAAGCACTTGTACAATAAGTAATCAGTCCCCACCTAAATTGTCAAAATGTATACCTCGCTTTATTTAAGATCTCTACTTGCTGCTTAAAGCGAGTTTGTTTGGTTATTAATAAAACCTGTTGTACTTGTATAAATGTTACTGGGAATTTTGAAAAAGATTTTTAAAAAATTTATAGCAGAGCTAAGTGACTCCATGGTTTTACCCAAAAAGCCTCTACTGCAAACACGTTTGGGGACACTATTAAAAATTATCTGCCCTCATCTGTTTGGTTTGTTCCTTATATTGGGCCTTTTGTGATGATTATGATCCTGCTAATTTTAGGTCCATGTCTTTTTAACTGTGTGATTAAATTTGCTTCTTCCAGAATCCAGCAATTTCATACCCACACAATGATCTTGAAGAATTCCAGCTGGTGCTTGCCAATGATGCCACTGCTGAAACAGATCTGGATGCCCTAGATCATACAGGGAGAGATTTTCGATCTCTGGCTAAGCAAGACCATGCCCACTGACAGCTTTGAAGAAGTTACATAAAACTGACCTTCATCCTTCAGCACCCCATATGAACTATGGGACTGAAAATCTCTAAGGAGGGAGTTGAGGCAGTGTAGCTTGCACAGGTTGGACATAAATAAATTTTCCATAGGTAGATTTTGGGAAGGGTTCAGACATTTTTAAAGTTACATTTCACTACATACCAAGCTGACAGCCTACCTCACCCCTCAGCAAATCAAAAGAAAACTCCATCAGATATAAGAATAGGACAGCCAACCTTTCAATTCACATATTAGCATAAATCTCTAAGAAACTTTCAGATTCCCTGTCAAAGGCAGAAGGTCTAAGACTACCCCTTAACTGACGAAAGCCACATAAATGATAATAGACCACCCTTTTAGCTCCAAAACTTGAGAATTAGAAACATCTGGCAGGTCTCCTGCAAAAGACAATGGATAATAACAATAGACAATGTGGTCAGGAAAAGACCACCCTTCCCCTTCTCTCCTCCCATCAGAAGCCCAGAGATATCAATCTTCAGAGTGATGGATACCTGAGCGCCATCCTCTTTAGCATTTTAATCATTGTGAAGGTATATCAAGTCTATTGTAAAGTGCAAAATTGTGGTTTCTTTCACCCATGGCAACCCTGGCATGTCTCCGTTTCTTTTCTCCCTTCTTTCTCTAATAAACTTTGTTTGAAACTTTGCTGGCTGCTCTAAAATTTATTTTAGAAATGAATAAAAAAATCCATTTGTTTTGTGTCGCACCCCACCCAGCCTCAACCTGACAAGTGCTTCCTTTAAAAAAGATCATTTTACAGTTTTAAGTTTTAATAAAGTGAACTTTAATCATCTATATTTAAAACGTGATCTAGATTTTTATTTTGTAAAGATCTGTTTATGTGTGAGATGAATAAGATCATGCACGGTTATTATCCTTTTTTCATTTTATATTTTAAAAATTTTATATTTACTATTAAATTTTACTTTTAAAATATACTAATTCTATATTACATACTATATATATAGATAGATAGATAGAAATATGCTTAGTAACTCTAGATAATTCCTCTTTTCAAGTTATGGGAAATACTCTTGAACTTTAATTGAGATGTTCCACATGAAGAATTACACATATAATGTGGCTTAAATGCACAGCAAAACCAGAATTTTATATAGACAATAAAAATTATCACTTTTTTAGTATTTAATTTTATATCCTTACACTCAGGGGTGATATTTGAAGTATTAAAGAAACAAATGTGGTATAGGCACCCATCAATCAGAATAGACCCTGGCTATTGGGCCCTTGAAGCATGTTTGAAGACCACCCCTTGATCTACCATGTATTATCATTTTGTTTTTTACATCTGGGTTCACTTGACAAAGTGAAAGGAGGGACTCTGAGAAACTTAGAATAAACTTAGTTCACATTTTGCCTCAACATAACCATTTTTGCTTATACTGACATGCTTTGCATCTATCACTGGTTGAACACAGATCAATTTCCAATAGGCAGTTTTTAGGAAGTTTTTTTACTTCCTAAATTTTACTACAGGCCAAGCTGACAGCCTACACCACCCCCTCAACAAATCTCCATTAGATACAAGACAAGGACAGTTCCATGTTTCAATTCATGATTTAGCATAGCAATCTCTAGAAGAGGAAGACTTTCAGGTTCCTTGTCAAAGGTGGAAGGTCAAAGATCACCCATTAGTTGAACAAAGCCATAGAAATGATAATAGACTACCTTTTTGCTAAGGAGTTTGTGAATTGCAAGCATCTGACAGGTCTTTTGCTAGAAAAACCCCCTCCCCTTGTTGCCTCTCAACTAGCCCACCACCTGAGGGCATGAGATGCTAATGTCTGACTACATCATGATCTAAGACTCATGAGGCTACAATCAACAACAAAGACCTGCAGACCTGGACATTCCTTTGGGTCCCCATCCCTCTGGGCCCAAACCTTCCTTACCACAAAGTCCCTTAAATGACCCAATTCTTAGCCCTTTGATGCCACACGTACCTCTGAGTGTCTGCCCCCTTTCCAATTTGTGAAAGGTGAATAATAAACCTCACTTCCTTCTACTTCTTACTTGGTTGCAATCTCGCATTATTCTCAAGGTACTAGCACCAGCCAACTTCTCTGCAGTTTACCCTTTTACAAAGAATCCAAGGAAATGTTTCACCTGACTAGAACAGTATAAATGCTGTCAGGAGGCTCAGGACAGTGGTTTTTCAGTCAATCATATCACTTTTTTTTAAACTACTGGTGTGACTGTCCTTTGCATATGAGCAGAATCTATCCTTTGTGTGTGACTACTGTATGTACTTGGTGGGAAAGTCAATGGTTCACAATGTAGGAAGAAAATTATCTATTTCTTCCATCAGAAATGGGCAAAAGAAAATGAATTCCTAGGTTCCCCTGCCTGCATGTGGAGGGAAGAATTTAACACAATATTCATATTTCTCATTGGTTCAAGGTAGGGTATGGAGCCGTATAGTGTGATAAGTAAGAATATTTACCCTTTGGACACATTAAGCCCTTTGAAATTTATGGAAGACTTTGGAAAATTTTAAGGCAGTGACAAACAGTTATAATTCAGAGGACTGATTTCTATGGCAGGATCATGCAGAGTACTTGGTGTCAGGAAAAGACTCTATGACAGGAAGCTCTTATTAGATGTATTCATACTCTTATGCAACCATCACCACCATCCATCTCCATCATTCTTTTCATCTTGTAAAACTGAAACTCTATATCCATTAGCAATAACTTCCCATTATCCCTTTCTTTAAGCCCCTGGCAATCACCATTCTACTTTCTGGCTCTATAATTTTGACTACCAAAGAATGTCATGTAAGTAGAATTATATGGTATTGTCTTCATGATTGACTTATTTTACTTAACATAATATACTCAAGTTTTATTCATTTTGTAGCATATATCTGAATTCCATTTAAAGGCTGGATAATATACCATTTTGTGTGTGTACAGAATTTTCCTTATTCATTCATTATTCATAAACAACTGGGTTGCCTCCATGTTTTAGCTATTGTAAAGAATGCTTCTCTGAATATGGGTGTACAAATATCTCTTAGAGGCCATGCTTTTAATGTTTCAAAGTATATATGTAGAATTGTTAGATCCCATGATAATTCTATCATAAATATCTTGAGGACATGTCATACTGATTTCTACAATGGCTGTCTAATTTTATACTCCCAACAATAGTGCACAAGGGTTGTAATTTCTTCACATCCTCATCAACATGTGTTATTTTCTGTTCTTATTTTTCTTTACTTTTTAAAAAATATTAGCCTCCTAATGGGTGTGAGGTGATATCTCATTGTAGTTTTTAATCTGAATTTTCTTAATGATTAGTAATTTTCAGCATCTTTTCATGTAGTTATTGACTATTTTGTGTGTATTCTTCTTTGGAAAAATGACTATTCAAGTCCTTTGTGAATTTTTTAATTGAGTTGTTTGTTTTCTGTTGTTGTTTTGGGCACTCAATATATTTTAGATATTAATTTCTTATCGTATGTTTTATTCGCAAACATTTTTCTCATCCTATGGGGTATTTTTTGCCTTATTGATAGTAGATTTTAATTCAATTTTTAAATGAAATTCAGTTTGTCTATTTTTGTTGTTGTAGTTGATTTTGATATCATATCCTAGAAATCACTATCAAATCCAATATTTTGAAGATTTTCCATGTGATTTCTTCTAAGTGTTTTATAGTTTGTCTTTACATTTAGATTTTTGACCCATTGTGAATTAATTTTTATATATGGTATTAGGCAAGGATCAAATTTTATGCTTTTGAATGTAAATATCCAGTTTTCCTAACTCCATTTGTTGAAAGACTGACCTTTCCAATATTGAATGGTTTTGACCTTATTGTCAAAAATAGTCTGAGCCTTAGTCTAATTAATCTTAAAGGTTAGAAGAAATTAATATGGCATTGAGGTGAGAGTTTAAGGGCTAGGCAGAGGTGGATAGTTAAGGGCAAGAAGAAAATAATAGCATTGGAAATAACATCCTTGATGGTATGGTCTGGGACCAACAAGATATCCAGAAATGTGGGCACATAGAAAGAGATGAAAGTTTTAGGTGGATGAAACCAGAAAGATGCATAGTTTCCAGGCTACAAAGGCCTTTTAAAGTGGCTTGGGGTTTATCCTTAAAAAAACGGAAAGCGTCTGAAGGCAGGTGAACATGCAATTGTGTTTATATTTTAGGAAAATAATACTTTCGGAAGTGCTGAGGCTGGATTGAAGGGAAGAAACTGGGGCACAGTGATTATTTAAGATGTGGTAGGATCAATCTAAGCAAGAGATGACCTCAGAGATATAAAAACCTTTTACTAGGTAAAATTTTGTTGACTTTAAGCAATGTGAAGAAAGTATAATCAATAAACCTGGATATTCAGTGATAGGGTAAGGAAGAAGCAAGGATGACTCTCAGGTTTTAAGCCCATGCAGTCAAGTAGAAGCTAGATTTTGCTGGTCTTACCCATTGGTCTTCCCAAATCCATGTATCATAGACATCATCGGCATATAGAAACATTCATAATCTGCCATCGTAGACTGGAGAACTATTAGCCAACCACTCTCAATGCAAATATGATGTCGCAGAGAAATGATCAAAACCCAAAATTTACTTTCTAAAATATATATATATTTTATTTAGTTGCTGAAATACTCCATTGGAAAACTAAGATAAGGTTTGAATAATAAGACCCACTTCCCCATTTCAGAGTGATGCAACAGTAAAAACAATTGAATGCAGGTGAAAAATATTTAAGTATTCCTTAGCTTAGTAACTTACTGCCTTATTCAAGCCTTTACAGTTTTCTTGCATTGATAACCACAGAAGGCTTTCAAGACAAAAAATTGTAAGGAGGAAAAAAAATCCCATATTTAGCTCTGGAAATAGGAAATAAAACATGAAAGACTTTCAAAAGAAACAATATTTTTTATTTACAAGTACGTTGTTGTTGGTCTTTGTATTTTGTTTTACTTTGATTTTTACTCAAGCACTTTGAAGTGTTGTCAGAGTTCAATATCCCAAAACATTTGCAGTGTACCACTGCATGGTTTCATTTACAAGGCATAGATACCTTACACACATACACTCACAATATTGTTTTAAAATCACTTTGAAAGATATAGATTCACCCCTCTATTTTCTCTGACAAATTTTTCTTATGGTTGGTAACATGAAATGTTTCAATGTAAGAGAAAATATTGTAAACACTGTACGAAACAACTTCTGCATAATGGAAAATTGTGAGAAAAAATGCTACAATAATAATTGTACAACAAATTAAAAGCTGTGGCTAATTAGACCTCCAATGAATTTCCATTGCTTTTCTTTTCTGTTAGAAATTTCTAGTCAAAATAACCTAATTAAAGAATGCTGTAAAAATCTCAGCTGTAGCGTCATAGACTACTTCTGAGACAAGAATAGCAGCTCATAAATGATACGGTTCAATCACAGTTCCTGACCTCAATATATGAATCAACAGTGCACACAAATTAAATCTAATTTCACCATGTGTCTGGGGGGTTTCTTTCCTCCCTGTCTGAAATCCTCAGCTGTGACTTCCCTGATGAACCACTATGCTTCCATGACTGACATTTAGATTCTGATTTTAAGCTATATTTTATTCTGTTATGCAATGAGCACTGTGTATGTGAGACAGAGAGGGGTGGGGGGGTAGAGAGAGAGAGAGAGAGAGAGAGAGAGAGAGAGAGACGATTTCTCTGGAAACCCATGTCTGTACCTGTGAAACAGAACTCTTGTTGTCTGCTGGCAAATGCTTTTCCCACTTTGTAAATTAAAATCAAAATTTAAATGAGCTTGTATGGTAATGTCATAAAATAACTATATATATATATATATATATATACAAACTTGTTTGGTCTTAGATTATAGTGTAATTTTCCTTAAAATACTCATGATTCTTGAAGTTCAAGCTACCCAGAGAGAACTTTTTATGGTGTTTTTTAAAGTCCTGAATGATTTTGAAAATAAGTTCATAATGCCACAGCCAAACCTCTGATTCATGATGTATTTGTACATATAAAGGGAAAATAATTTATTAAATTTATTGAATGCTAGAAAATTAATGTATCAAATAGAGTAAGATGAGTTGACTTCTCTAAGAATTTGGGGTTTATTTTAATTATAATTACTATTTTAAGAAATTATTCAGGGGATTCTTTTATATAATTCATATTTGATTCTCCATATTCAATTACTAGTTCTTTTATTTTTGTCAGTTTCAGCTAAGAAACTTTAACTTGGAAAAATATTCATACATTCAATCAATAAACATTCTTGAATGTCTATTATTTGTCAGGAACTAAGACAAATACTGTAGATATATAGATAAATGCAAAGTCATCTTTATCTATAGGAAGATTTAAGCTAATGAGAAAAAGGTGTTGTTTATAAAAACCTACAACCTATGATTCTCTGCAACTGGTGTTATAAGAAGCATGAATTAAACATGTATAGTAATTCAAATATAAAGATACTATTTCATTCTCGAAAATTAAAAGATGGCTAAAGATTTGGTAGAGAGGGTCATGCTTCCATTGACTTTCAATAATACATATTTCAACACATTGGGATTTTGGTAGGGCTAGTGCAATCCATATATACAAGATTCATGAGGAGCATTGGAGTGGACTATGTGTGCTTGTAGAAGATTCAATGAATCACCTTGATACCAGGGAGGTGGGCCCATGCCATGGAGTCATAGAAAATAAATCTAGAAAGGTACATAAGAGCCAGAATGAATTGGGTAGGATAATTATGTGTGTATAGTGTTTATTTAATATTGTAAGATGGTATTTTTAAAAACAAGCAACAAAACATTATAAACACTACAGCTTTGCAAAATAATTTTAAAATGTTGTTTGCACAGAAAATGTACTAAAGAAAATTAAAATAAAATTATTGATTTTTAAAAGTGCATATTTTAACATATCAAAATAATGTATAGTATCCATTTGTTAAATATGCATTTGTAATTATAAAATTACTATATACTAAGATGAAAATTATGTTCAAAGCAGAAAAGTGTACACACACACACAATTCTTAATAATTCAATCAACTAAAAATAATGTTTTAATATGTCATTTTATACTACTTTATGTGTATACATGAAAAATAATTCTACTATATGCTTCATTGAAGATTGCTGGTTTCAATTTAAATATGTGAGGGAAATGTCCTAATGTCAAAAAACATGCATAGATTTCTTTTTTTGTTGTTGTTAAATGAAATAACAAATTAAGAACACTTGAAAAATCTCTAGTTCCAAATAAATGGTTGACTGAAATATAACAAATATATCACAATATTACTGATCTTGCCGTAACAAAAGAGAAAGGCAAGAAACAAAGTGGATTCAACAAATGCTGGCTTTCAGTACTAGGTGTATCAATATTTTAATAAATCTCTATTTTGGGGCATTTGCTTCCAACTTTTTCACTATTATAAATAAACTGTGATTAAACTCATTTCATAAATTGTACATATACATCTGATTATTACCTCTGGAAAAGCTCCTAGAATTATTGGCTTATATGACAAAACATTTTTTATATATGTTTTGACAAATTCCTGTTCAAAACAGCTTAACCACTTTATATTCTAACAACCACAATTCTTTATTGACAATTACCATGTCAAGTATACTACATATGTTATCACATATTTGCCTTCCAAGAATTCTTTAAGGTGTATCATCATCTTCAATTATAGGAGTGAAACAAACAAGCAAAAAATCACAGAATGAAAATTTCTTGCCAAATTTACAAAGTTAGTAACTAGTAATACAGGGTTTTCAATCCACAGCTTATCTGATTTCCAAAACCAATGATCTCAACTATTGCACGTCTCTAAAGCAGGTATGAAGAAGAATATCAGTTTCTCAGTTTCCCTTTATAATTCTTTAGAATTTTTACCAATTTACAGGGAGAAATGGTATCTCATTCTACTTTGCATTTCTTTGACAACCAGTAAAGGCTGAAATTTATTTTAATGTTTACTGACAATCTGTATTTCTACTGTTGCAATCTGCTTATTCATGAATAGAAAGACTGTCCTTTATCTAGTTTTAAGAGCTTTTAAAGTTATGAGTATCAATGTTTTTACAACTATATTGTCTCAGATAACTGGTTAATCATTTTTTACAATTATGTTTACCGTATAAATATGTTTAATATTTTTATGCTTTTAACTTTGTCACACTTTCTATATCTGTGTTCTCTCTCTGGGACATAGTTTAGACGAACACGTCTTTTGAATTTTATATGCACTTTATATTCACAATCTACTCTTAGAAGCATAAACAGAAAAAAGTCAGTAATAAGTATGATGGTCTAATTTTTTCATACTCTGTCCTTCTGCCTGAAGTAGATTAGAAGTTGAGACAAAAGGAATCAAAGAAAAAGATTCGGCTTTTGGAATTTAAAAATATGATTTGGAAGCAAGTCAATAACTTTGAGAGCTAGTGTATTGTCATGAGAAAAGATTGTCAAATTCCTTTATCTCTGTTATGCATACCAGGAGGTAGGTTGTGTGGGCTGAACCACAGAGGTCCAAAGAGGAAGAGTAAACAGGAAAGCTAAGTCTTTTCAGACCCTAGAGAAATTAGAGGAGGAATATATGAGAAGCAAAAGACAGATGAGTGACCACCAGACAGGTGTCCTATTTTTTTTCCTGGGTCTTTTTCTAGAAAGCAGCATTTATGTTAGGGTAGGAAACAATACTTAGACCACTACTTATTTGGAACTCTGATTGGCATGGTACCCATGAGCCAGCAACAGACTTATCAAAATAGCCTTGGTTATGCATTATCCCGCAGAGGAAAGCAATTGAGTTTTATTTTTCTAGAAAGACTTTCATTTCCTTTATTATAGAACCAAAGGCACATGAAAGGCTTACTAGTGTACCTGTGGTTACACACTCTGACTGAGATCAATGACAGTCGCACTCAGATCTCAGATGGATTTATTACATGAACAAATCCTTAGGTAGAGCCAGACTCATTAGGGACTGCCACCAGGACTGTTTCTAGAACCAAGAGTGACACAAAGGTTAATAGGACATAGACTTAAGCATTAGAGGCCAGAGACACCTACTGATAAAATAGACATAGGATTCACCTCGCAGACAGCAGATGCTAGCCAGTGCACAGCTCCATACTGGCATGAGACAAGGGCCTGATCCTCCCAACATAGCACTCACTACTAGATGCTTGTCTTATTGGGAAAATCAATAAGAAGTGTTACAGCAAAAACTTCTATTGGGAAGTCCCTAGAACCAGAACAGGTTCAGAGTGACTCCAAGGTTGTCACATGTTTGGATAACATTTATAGATAGAAAAAGGAAAGTGGCATTCAGAAAACAGAGGTGAGGTACAGAAACAGCTGGATTGATTACAGCTGGGCATTTGTCTTATTAGAGACTGTGGTTGGCTGAAGTTCGGCTGATGTGGTTGGCTAAAACTGGGCTACTTGTTACAAGAGTAGATTGTAATCTGTTCACACATCAAGTTGGGTTACAGTTCATGATGTACAAAGAAAACTTTAGGCCAAACTTAAAATATGTATGAGGTCAGCTTTAGGCCAAACAATTTAACAGAGGCTATCTGAAAGAGGATTTAATATTCTTAACGGTCTAGGTGTTAAACTGGAAAGGAATTTAGTTGATTTGTCTCCTACCACACAATAGGTGATTTCTGATGAAAGAGACCAGTGCAACCAATGACAAATTAAGAGGCAGATAAATTTTTATTTTGGCCTTAGTTATTGAAAGTTAATAAGCAGTCTGAGTATCTTCCTAAAACTCAAACTATTGCTAGGCCATCAAAATGCAGAAAGAGGTTTTGAGAAAAATAAAGTATTTTGGAGCATTATTTCTAATGATGAAGTAGACATTCAGGTATTTCAATTTTCACTTTGGCTTAGTTATGGAGAAAAGGATAAATGTCCAAGCCACATTTTTTTGTTTTTCCTAATATACTTCATCTCATAAAACATAGTCAAGCACAGAGAAAAAGAGAAGGGCATTTACTATTTAACTAATATGAATTATTACTAATCATGGTTGATGCTTAGGAAATTCTCAAAGGTCAAAATCACAATGAATTCAGAAGGCAAATAGTCTGTGCATTCTTATTCATCTAGAATACACATATTTTAAAATTAATTTTTAAAAATTAGTATCGCTGTAACTTAGATCTTCAACTAAAAAAAAACTTATGGCCGGGCTCGGTGGCTGAGCCTGTAATCCCGCGCCTTTGGGAGGCTGAGGTGAGTGGATTGCCTGAGCCCGCGGGTTCAAGACCTGCCTGGGCAAGCAAGACCTCATCTCTACAATAATTCAAAAAATCAGCCGGGCGTGGTAGCGCGCACCTGTAGT
>CAUYQG010177232.1:0-91072 GCA_963574415.1 Tarsius wallacei
CCACTTTTATATAAATTAAGAATAATGTAAAATTAAAAACAAAATCTTCCTACTGGTGTTCAAATTGAAAATTGCCTGAGTGTGGTGTCTCCTGCCATAAGGTGAATTGGTATACACTCTTACAGTCAGTACAAGGCCAAAATAAAAATTTGACATTTTCATCTAGTAGACAATGATAAGACAAAAGTAAAAAAAAAAAAAAGTGGAGGACACCAGAAAGTTCCAGAGAAGGCAGAACAGTCTGGTGCAGTGATTCTCAAGCACAGTAAATTTTCCCTCAAGAGCACATTTTGTAATATCTGCAGACATTTTTGGTTGTCACAGCTGGAGGAGCAGGGAGTACTACTAGCATCTAAAGATCTAGAGGCCAGGGATACTGCTAAAAGCCTACATTGTACAGGGCAGCCCCCCACAACAAATAATTTTCTCTCCCAGAATGTAATAGTACCAAGATTGAGAAACTCTAGTCTAGTGACTAGAGTCTCCTGAATTAGGCAACCTAGATTCTACCCCATGCCAGCCAGTAGCTGTATGAACCTGGGGGGATACCCCATACCTCTGTGACCCTGGTGTTTGCATATACTCCATGAACTGGTATTTCCATATCCTGGGGACTGGGATAGGTGGGAGGGAGATTTCCTGAAATATCAAACTGCAGTAAAGGGTTAAAGGGAGTTTTCAGATTCTATAGGCCATCAGAAAGTTTAGAGATTAGAATTATAAATTATTCTGAAGGGAGAGATGAGCTTAGGATTGGTCTGAATAAAGCACCTTGAGATTAGAGTGACTAACTCTTGGTTTGCCTAGGACTGAAGAGTTTCCCGGGACATGAAACTTTCAGTACTAAAACTCGAAAAGTCCTGGGTAAAACAGGATGATTGGTCACCTTGCATGGGATAGTGGTTTCATTAAGTAGGAAGTTGGGACTACTGTTTGCTTGCTTTGAGAAACTACTTGCTGTATATACACTTTCTCAGAGGAGTCAAGAAAGGAGCAAGGGAAAGTTTCTTGTAGGGAACTTTTCTCTTTCTTGCTTGTCAGGAAGGCAGGGAAGGGCCTCTCATTTCAGTGGCCTTATAGGCAATACAAGTTATCTGCAGGCACCGGGGAAAAGAAACCAAAGACGTAAGAAACCCCATCCAGTATTTCAGTGTTCTTCTTACTTCGCATCTGCCTCTAATACTCTTGAATACTTATTTTTAGGGGACCAATTACCCAAGGGTTAGTAATATAAGTACTTTTGAACCTTGATCCGAGGGACAGGGCCCAGGTGTTCCCAAATAAAGATGATTTTGGGCAAGAGGCCCAGAATCCTACCATAAGTAGCCAACTTCCCCTCTGCACCTTTCTCTTTTCTGCCTGAAGGGCCTTTGATTTCCCTGACTTGCCATTCTGTGCCAGGGCCTGCTTCCCACAGCTGCTATTCCAAGAGCAATCCCAGTGAGCATTCTTCTCCACATGTTTCCCCCCATAATGAGCTGGCTAGTATGTAAGCCATGGCATAATGGCTTTCATTTTCTGACTGATGCTCCAAGAATGCGTTTGAAGTCAGATCATACTGCTTCCCAGAGAACTCTGGGATTCTCTACCTCAGTTGTACTCAGAGGCTGTGTCTGGGCAGGCCCAGCAAGCCCCCACTGTGTATTGATGCCACTGTGTATTGACTCAGTGTGAAGAGTCAAGGAATCCCTAGAATTGAGGAAGACAGAAGAGATGTTGGGACACTCTGAGGCTGTTGTCCCAGAGGTGTTGTGCTTCTGTACTTCCCCTTAGTATATATCCCCTTGACTGGTACAGCAGCAGTCTGCTTGCAGAACTGCTTCAGACTGGTATTTAACACCTGTTCCCTTGAAACAATAGCAGTTAATCGTCCCTCAAATCACTTCCCTATTTGACCTTGGCACTAGGCACTAAGGATACAAAAACAAATGAGATGTCCCTAAACTCAAGGCATTTAGTTTTATTAGAGAGAGGCAGAAAAGTAAAGCAGCAAGTAGAAAATGAGGTGATTACTCTTTTACATGTCTGCACAGAGGAGGGGCATGAAGTCAGGCTCCCTGGAGAGACTCTTTTATAGTTCTGTACATGTTCCTTTTTTGTTGCATCCAGCTCTTGTTTCATGATACAGTATCTTTTTATTTCTCATTTATCTCTCTGGGGCTATTATTGATGGGTTGTTTTTGAAGTTTTTTAAATCGCTGTATATTCTGTTTTCTCTAAATTGCTAGTTTTGGTTTTGGTCTTCGTAGTAGATATTTTCCTTAAATGTCCAATAATCCCTAGCTGCCTGCTTACATTTTAAAATTAGGCACTAAAAAGTTCTATGTTAACCATAATCTTCACTGTAGGGTCATCTGACTGGGCTGTGTCCCTGGGGAAGCCCTGACATCTGTATTTTTAGGTCTTTTGTCTTGGAAGGTCAGATTGCTGAGAGAAAGCACTTTTTTTTTGAATAGGGTCTCTCTGTCGCCATTGCTGGAGTACAGTGGCATGATCATGGCTCACTACAACCTTGAACTCCTGGGTTCAAGCCTTGCTTCCAGCTTAGCCTCTCACGTAACTAAGACTACAGGTATGCACCACCATGCGCACAAGGTCTCACTGTGTTGCCTAGGCCAAGTGTTGAACTCCTGGCCTCATGCCTTCCATCCTTCTCTGCCTCCCAAAGTGCTGGGATTATAGGTGTAAGCCCCCACTCCCAGCCGAGAAGGCACTTTTGATTTCCCACTTATGTCTGAGGACTGAGGTATGAGGAGACCTGGATCATCTCAACATTCAGTATGGAATTTTCAGCTGATCCTCCTGTTTAAGTTCAGTGTACCCTATCCTCAACTGAGCCTGACCAGGCCAGTAGAAAGATCTTTTAAAGACATTTCCTCTTCCCTATTTTATATCTGAAACGTACAAAAAGTCTTAGTCAATGGACTCTCTCTAAGAGAATGAACTTCTAGTTTTCCACTATGATGAGGTAGGGGGCCTGGAGGTCTAACTGTATAGTTTCCCTTGTTTTTAGCTTCACCTTCACCCCACTGCCACCAGTTTCTCTTAGGGCTTCTGTTTCTTGGCTCTTTTTACTTATGGTTTAGGATTCAGTAGGTCAGTTGCTACTTGCATACTTGCCATTCAGCTTCTGCTTCCATTCTTTTTGTTCTCCTCAGTTTATTCCTAATAATAACTTTTTACACTATTTTAATGTGGCTGGGGGGGAGCAGAGCTAAATGTATGAATTCAATATTTAGTTTTTCAAAGTAAAGTAAATACTCTTCATAGAACTGAGAATTTAGACTTCAGATTTTCCCCTCTAGTTTGTATTTGCCTATATGTGTGTGTTCTAAGTCCTATCATGACTTTCTTATTTCCCCAGTTGTTTTAGCATTACTTACTCAAGCTTTAGCTTTTGGGTACCTCAGTTTTTTCTGAAGTTGGAAGGTAGTAGGAATGCTTCTCCCAAATTTCCCTAGAGGAAAGATTCAGTGTCATTAAGTCATGTGGGCAACCACTTTGTTTATAAAACCACCACAGTGTATAAAGACATTTTTCCCAACTGTGGAGAAGAGAAGAAAATACAAAAGAAGAAGTGGTGTTTACCCTCAGGAAATTTTAGTTTTTTTAGGCAAGGTAATGTTTGTTTGTTTATTTTACCAATAGAGTTAAGTTTTTTAGGGAAAAGGGACGATATAAATAGTTGATTTTTATTACTTGTTGGCACTATTATTTGAGCTTTTTTTTTTTATCTCTCATATTCATTCATAGTGTTTCCTTTTTACCATGTACCTTCATGAAACAGAAAATCACTTTTCAAAAAATTATTCTCTTTTATAACTGTACACTACAGCTTTTGAATTTCTTAATCAGATTCAGGGGAAAAAAGGAGCCTCCTATCTATTCTTCTGCATCCAGCATAACAGATGCTTCTTTCCTACTTAACCTGAAAAGCTGAAGGTCTATTTGAATTACTTAGAAAGGCTTTTTAATGTCGTTGGTTGTTAAATATTGTTTCTTCTGTATAGAGAATCTGCAGAGTATAATCTGAGTAGATCTTAAGGGAAATGGCATCAGGTTCAGGATAAGGTGAAGCTGATTTAAAACATTCTGCATCCAAAATGAGACATAATTCAGATTCTAATGTACTTTGATTTTGTCAGCATCCCAATATTCTTTTTTCCTTCTTCCATCTCCAGCTGAACCTAAGGGATTAGTATGCCTCCAAAGTCTCTCCAACTTAGGTTTTCTCAACCTCAGCACCATTGACATTTGGGATCAAATAATTCCGTGTTATAGAGAGCTGTCCTGTATATAGGATGCTTAGCATTGTCACAACTTGGGGATTGCTGGAAATATTTCCAGACATTGCCAGAGGTCGCCTTGGGGCCAAAATAGCCCCCAGTTGAGACACTGCTCTAATTCAAGTTCATAAATGGAACCAGTTTCTCTTTGTCAGAATCTCCTGAATATACTTAACTTTTCCTCCAGCTAATTTAACTCCAGTCCTTTGCACTGATGCACAATGGCTAAGAATGTGGTCTTTGTTGTTTGACAGACCTGGATTTGAATCCTGATTCTGCCATTTGCTAGCTGTGTGACCTTGAATGTGATAATCTCTTTGAGCTTTATTTCCTCATCTTTAGAAGTAGAAATAATAATATGTCTTTCATAGAGTTGTTCTAAGAATTACATAGGTGGGCAACATAAAGCCCTTGGCAAAGAACATGTACAAGTGGTAGAAATTAATATTTCTATTGTTTCCTTGCTTTCCTGTGTTGTTTAACCCCCAACACATGTCCACACATCCACCCAACTCCTACACTTTCTAATTCTCCCTGTCAAAGAAATCTTATCCATTATCAAGTGTAACCAAAGTTGCTACAGGAAGTATAAAAAAGAAGAATGTATAAAAACGCGCCTATAGTTCCAGCTACTTGGAAGGCTGAGGCGGAAGGATCGCCGGAGCCCAGCAGGTCGAGGCTGCGATGGTTGGGAGCGGCTGCTGCACTCCAGTCTGGGTGACAGAGTGAGACTACAACTCAAAAAAAAAATAAAAATAAAAAAATAAATCTTATGGCATCAAAATTTCAGCACTCTTAAACTTCACATTGCTTGGTTTGTTACCAAGCATTTTTAATCCCCAGATAAAAGCTAGAGCCTCCCTGTGTAGAAACAGAAAGGTCCAACAGAGTAGAGCAGGTACTGTGTGGCTGGAAATAATGTTTGGGAGGACTGGAAGCAAGTTTCCCGGCCTCCCCAATAAGAAAAAGGATTGGACTTCTAAATAGTTGCTTTGATGGAAATTTTAAAAATTGCATCCTTCAGCTGGGCTCGGTGGCTCAGCCTGTAATCCCATGCTTTGGGAGGCTGAGGTGAGTGGATTGCCTGAGCCCGTGGGTTCGAGACCCGCCTGAGCAACTTGGGGAGACCTCATCTCTACAATAAGTCAAAAAATAGCCGGGCGTGGTAGCGCGCGCCTGTAGTTCCAGCTACTTGGAAGGCTGAGGCGGAAGGATCGCCGGAGCCCAGCAGGTCGAGGCTGCGGTGTCCAGGAACGGCCACTGCACTCTAGTCTGGGTGACAGAGTGAGATTCCAACTCAAAAAAAAAATTGCATCCTTCTTTTTTATACTTCCTTCCTGTAGCAACTTTGGTTATACTTGATATGGATTTTATTTCTTCCCAGCCTCTTACCTGAATTGTTGTGCAGGCGTACAGTCTTCACAGGGTTGTGGTCTAGATGATAGAATTGCTGCAAAGATGAAATGAGAAAATGTGTGTGTTGCACTTGGTACAAAGCCAAGAATATACTAACTGCTCAGTAAATGACGGCTGGCATTGTTATTGCTGCTGCTGTGCTAGTTGCTGTGAGAAAGGGTGTTAGATCTGGATAAAATAGCAGACAGATCCCAGAATGCCAAGCCAGTAGAAAGAGCTTTTGGAGGCTTTTCCTCTTCCCTATTTTATATCTGAAACGCACAAAAAGTATAGGCTATTCTACTGGTTGTACTGCCCTCTTTGGGGCTCCTAACCAGCCTAGGAAAGCTTTGCTCTTGGGATCTGAGAGTGGTGGTATTGTTTCCCGTCTACTCGATATTGTGAGGCAACTAAGTGATAGAAATCCCTTGGCCAATATCAAAGAGAAACGATTACAAATGAAAATAAATAGAAGTAACTAATACATGATAGACATGAAGTCATTTCAACAAGATGTGTTGGCTCAGTTCAAATACTGCTTTCCTGTGCTTTGGAGTGGTCTTTAATATATGATGTTTGCTGAACCAAACACTTCTGAATTTTCCCTGTAGGGATATGAGGATATTGCTTCAAGGGGGAGAGGTCCAGCTGAGTCTGTTAGTCTGTAAAGCAGAGAATTGACCCCATTGGCTTGACCTCTGGGGGTGGGGGCGGGGGATGTCTTGCAGGTCATGAAGACATATCACATGTACAATGCCGACAGCATCAGTGCTCAGAGCAAACTAAAGGAGGCCGAGAAGCAGGAGGAGAAGCAAATTGGTAAATCAGTAAAGCAGGAGGACCGGCAGACCCCACGCTCCCCTGACTCCACAGCCAACGTTCGCATTGAGGAGAAACATGTTCGGAGGAGCTCAGTGAAGAAGATTGAAAAGATGAAGGAGAAGGTATGTATGCTTTCGCCGTGGAGAAATGTTCTGGAAGGCAGGACTGATAGGAATTTTGCAGCGGGCACTAAGAAGAGCAGACAAGGAAGCTCTGGGTTCTTTTAGAATCAAATTATTAAAAGTGAGTCCTTGCTATCTGTCCTGGCAGGAATACTAGGTATTGGAAGAACTTGGGCACATGGGCTCCAAGTTTTCAACCTCTAACAGATAAACAAGAAACAGTAGTCACCTTTCTCAATCCATTTTCCAAATAGAGCTCAATATCCTATTGCTTTGGGGTAGGCGGGCAGTGACTCTCCACCTAGGGTTTGGCTTCAAATGTCAGGTGTTCAGGGGCAGGGGTAGTGGCACCTCCTCCAGTTGCAAGAATAGAGAAAGGTATTTGAAGATAGAATCAAAGTGGGACACGCATCTTAAGTAGGGAGTTTCATTAACCTTTCCTGAATTGATCTACATTATGTCCTTGAATCTCATTAAACAGAATTAGAACCCAATTTAAGGCAGTTGCGCATAGGGAGTAGCAGCACAATTGTGGTTCTTGAATGTACTGTACTTTCATCTTTTAGAGAACAATCCCCTCTTTTTTAAAAAAAAAAAAAAAGTAAAATTGAGCTTCTGTTCCTTTTTCAGCGCCAAGCCAAGTACACGGAGAATAAACTGAAGGCCATTAAAGCCCGGAATGAGTATTTGCTGGCTTTGGAGGCAACCAATGCATCTGTCTTCAAGTACTACATCCACGACCTGTCTGACCTTATTGATGTAAGTGCTTAAAGCCAGGGACTGAAGGACACCTCTTTTCTGGTTTCAGAATCAGACATTCCCCGATTCTGATGTTCAGGCACCTGGAGCATTTTGAGAACAATTATGGAGATTAGTAGCCATGATCCATTGGGGTCTTGCCATGTACCAAGTACCAGGTGAAGCACTTCACACTTTATCTCATTCAATTCTCACAACAATTCTGGAAGGAAGGCATTATTATCTCTGTTTTTACAAATTAACATTCAGAGAGTTTAGATAACTTATCCACAGTCAGTTTATAAATAACGGAGGCAAAATGTGCACCTAGGTCTGATTACTAAGCCTATGGTCATAACACTACTGTGCTCTTTTTTCTGCCAGGAAATTCTCCCTTACCATAGCTTCTTAAGCATAGAAGTGAATAGCAAGAACTAAAGAGCTAGAATGCCATGCCTCACATAAATATAGCATTCTCAGTATTATCTCATTGGACTGGCACATCACTCTTAAGGATAATTGCTATCTCCAACTTGTAGATAAAGAAGCTAGGGGTACAGAAGGCTAAGAGACTTGCTGCCCAAGGTTACACTGTAAATTAGGGTCTCATCAGGAAAATATCCAGTTGCCTCTGACATCTGGTTCTTTCTTCTTCTTCTTTTTTTAAAACATATATGTGGTGCAAGGATGCTTGAAAAAAGCAGCTGAGTAGATACATGTGCTTTACATGGGGCAAACACAGGGATTGGCTTTTTGTCTTTGGCTTAGGAGTCATCCTTGGCCTTGTTTTTCCTGCTGCTTTCCCTCACACCTTATAGTTGAGTCTTCTAATCCTTCTCACCTGAAGACTCCTATCTGGCTCAGGTCCTGAGCCAGTCCTATGTGAAGCTATGTAAGTACACCCTTTGCCATTCTTCCTCTAGTCATCAAAGTGAAGCATTAGCTGATTTAGCATCAGCATCCAAATCTCAGGGTCTTGGGTGTATCCTCGCCAGTCGGATCTTTGCTTCAGGCTCCTGGCAGCAGCAGTCGGGCTTTGCAAGACTCCATCCAGACTGCTCATGCTTTTTTGCCTCAGTGTCTCCATAAGTAAACCTGCCACATTTCACAATATCACTTAGGGTTCTAGTCTAAGATTTGCTGTTATAACACTAGCTGGGTCATCTAGGCTTGCCACTGAACTGTTCTGGAACCCTGCTTTGTTTCCCACCCCACTCCCTACCTCTTCTCCAGCAAACTGAAGAACTAGATCAGGTCACCAGTACTTTAATCTAGCCTCATGTCAGAATTGCTTGGGGATTTTCTCTAAAATACAGGTTCCTGTCTCCCTTCAGCCACAGATGTTTGATTCAGTAGGTTTCAGCCTTGTAATGCCCTGGATGTCATTGTCTTACTGGGTTAGTGGAGCCCTGATCCCTGTTCAGGCATGTCTTTGTTCCCTCTGCTTGTTGATGCCAATCTGAACACTGTCCTTCAATGGAGGTCAAAGCCCTAGACAAGATCCTTTCTTCTCCTTGGGGAGAAGCGCCTCACTGTTGGGAGAGAGGCCTGTTCTCAGCATGAGAAAAAGAATCAGTTCTTTCTTATGCACAATTTCTGCTGTTTATCTTGCATTGGTAAAAATTAAGACTGTGCAGCCTGCCACACTTCTTCTATTGGTTTGCCCTCTTCTCTTCCTTCTGCCCTCAGGGCAGCTTCCTTACATTTTTCACCAAAATACTTATCTTAGAAAGAGCGGGGCTACCACTGTATCAGTCACAGCTCTTGCAGTTCAGGTGTGAGCAGGCGTTTTCAAATCAGTCCAAGAGACAAGCTATTTTGTACATCATTTTTATCATATTAAAAAAAGTCTTTTAAGAGCCTAACTTCACAGGATGTGGTGTGAAGTGTCATTGAGAAAGAAGTCTCCTTTGTACTCAGCAGGGCCTAGGTCTAGGTCACTGTGAGCAAATCTGGGCCACATGGGTAGTAAAGTTGCTCTCATTTTTTTGCTGCTGTGTTTTGGTTGTATCTTGTTTTATTTTATTTGTTTTGTTTTTGTTTTTCCTGGGATGGGAACAGATTTGTTACTTAATTTTTAAAAAGCTGATAATATTATTCTGCCTATAAATGTCCAGCAAGAATTTGTTTAGGGTGAGTCTATGTGCTTGGCATCAGGGGTACAAATGGAATATAGTAGTTTTTGTCCTAGAGATATTCAGACTCTAGGACAGTATTTTTCAAACCATAGGTCAGATCCATTAGGGAAGTCATAAAATCACTTTTATGAATTTGACTTGTTTCTTCAAATGAATTGACTAGATATAGGGCAAGAAAGGAAATATCAAGTTATATTACACTTGTGAGGTTAAGTTTTATTTTGTGAAACTTTTATGTTAGATGTGTATGTGTGTGCTTCTGTACTCATGGTCATATATGTGTGTGATAATACAAGATGTATTTCTTACTGTGAGTTGGGGGTCAAAAAAAGTTTGAGAGCCACTGAACTATGAACAGAGGAAGTCTTTTAGTCTCCTCTATAGGTTTCATGAAGGTAGGAATCAAGAATTAACATATAGCCACAGGAAGAAAGGTATAGAAGGAGGAGGAACTCAGAGTCTCCCTTGTCGCCCAGGCTGGAGTGCAGTGGCATGATTACAGCTCACCACAGCCTCAACCTCCTGGACTCAGGTGATCCTTTCACCTCAGCCTCCCTAGTAGATGGGAATACAGGCACATGCCACCACACCCAGCTAATCTTTTTGTTTGTTTTTTTGTAGATGTGAGGTTTCACTATGTTGCCTAGTCTGGTCTCAAACTACTGGGCTCAAGCAGTCCTTCTGCCTCAGCCTCCAGAAATGCTGGGATTGTAGGCATGAGCCACCACATCCAGTGAGAATAAATATTTTAATGAAAGACGTATTTCCATCACCTCAGAAAATCCCTCTTGTCTTTTCCCAGTCAATCCCGCACCCAAATACAACCACTGTTGTGATTTCATTCACCATGAATTAGTTTTGCATGTTATAAAACTTTACAAGGATAGGATTATACAGTATATGCTTTTTTGATCTAGCATCTTTTGCCCAGCATGATGTTTTTGAGCTTCTTCCATGTTGTCTGCGTATATCAGTAGTTCCCTCCTGTTTCTTGCTGATTTATGCAATAAAAAGGGCCAAAAAGATGCAGTTAGAGCAGGATTAAGTAGGGACCCTGGGTATATTGGCATTCTGATCTTGACAGTATCCAGAACGTGGTTTAAGACATGAGATGGATCTTGTTCTAGTTCATTACCATCTGGGTTATGTATACCATTCTGTCTCCTTCCTTAGGGTTTTGAAGCTCAATGCATGCTTAGGGCATCAAGGATACATGAAAAGAACTTATTTTTATTGATGTAGTTACTTGATGCAAGGGCTAGCCTCTGACTTCTTTTTATAGTATGGTGTAAGATTTAAACTCAGATGGGAGGAGTCCGTGTGGGGCATCTGACACACCAGGAAAACCTTGATTTCAGGCCAAAAAGACATTCTGAGCTTATTTGATAGTGTCTAAGAACTGTAGGCTCATTGGAATGTAATTTTCCTCCCCCGTACTCCTGTGGTTCTCTCAATCCAGGAGCAGATGATGAATGAAGAACAGAGCATTGTCCTCATGCATAGTTTGAGTGTTGTGAGTGCCATGCCCATGGATAGGGGGAGTCTGTGACACCATGTGCACCCAAGTCAGACATTAGGAAAATTGGCTTTTTCAGTAAGACATTTCATTAAGAGTGGTTATTCTTTTCTGTGAACTTAAAGTGGGTGCTATGAAACACACATTTTTCTTTTCTAGGCCTTCTATAGAGTCTCTGGGTGACAATTTAAGCTGGTAAAGGGTTAATGAGCTATCAACTCAAGTCATCATACAACTGGATGGGCTGTCATTAAATTCTTAGAAAAATTTGATTTCCCCTGAGAGATTTTTCATCAAACATTTATATAACCCAAAAATGGCCAGGGGAGCCCAGTGTGGCCACAGAACTCATAGAAGCCATGGAAACCATGCTTTGTCTCCATCACGAGAAAAAATAATATGCTGACTTTACTTACTGGTATATCCTGGAAACTGGATTAAATATCCAAATCTCATTTACCTAACCTTGCTAGATAGTGCTTCTTTGCTAAAGGCTGAGTTTCTGGCTGTTGCCCCTACAGGTATGTAGGTATTCAGGAGGACTCTGGAAAAACCCTTCCAAATCTCCCTGGTTGGTTGGAGGTGTGGAGGAGCCAGGGGGCACTCTGTGAGTCACACCCCCACTCATTGGCCCAGAGAAACAACAGAATGGTTATATAAATAGAGACAGTACCCCACTCTGGGAAAACTCCCAGCCTTCCTTTGGCCTTACAGAGTGAGCAAAACAAAAGGCTTCAGTTGCCTCATGTACCCACTTGACTTAGGTTAGTATTCAGCCTAAGTGTATTGCCTCCTGAAACACTGGAATTTGTACTTGTGGCATCAGTTAATCAACTGAAGTTATTAAATGCCTACTGAGAGAAAGGCCTAATGCTGAGGGTTATAAAGAAGGACGAGGCACTGGCCAAGCCCTCAAGAAGCTTGCCTTCTGATTGAGGTGATATGAAATGGCAAGCCACAAAATGAGGGTATGTAATCTTTGTCACATGAGGGCTATAGGTGAGTGTGGTTCTAAGTGAAGGCTGGGGTCAATGGAGGCTAGGATCACAGAGCTGGCTGGCTTCCCCTAGGCTGAGAATTTTATTTGGATCTTGAAGATCTGGTCCAATTCCAGTGGGTGAGAGAAGTGGGAAACATTTTTAGGAAGAGGAAATTCTGGGAGCTGAAGGACAGAGGTCAGTGATTTGGGATTATGTTAGTGTTTGTTAGGTGTCTACATGGTGCCAAAGATATGTAAATATCTTGCCTGTTAGCCTCACAACAACCTAGGAAACTGGTGTTATCCTCATTTGAGGATCAGAGGGATTAAGTAGCTTGCTATGGTCATATAGGTGACTTGAGGCCCATGCTTTTTCTAATGCTCTACCCTAAACAGAGAGTATGTCATTGGATTACAGCAGAAGAACTTGAAGAAGAAAATAGAGGGAGATGATATTGGATGGAAAGATTAAAGACAGATTACAATTGGTTCTGGCTGTTGGGCCTTTCTTAAGTTATTTAACCTCACTGATCCTCAGCTTCTGAGTCCGAAAAGTTAAGATAATACCGATCTCATTGGAGTTATAAGGATTAGAATGTAGAATGTAAATAAAGCACTTAGCACATAGCTTGGCATATAGTAAGCATACTTAGTGAAATAGATGCATGTTTTAAATTTCCAAACCTAGGAAGATGGGTTTTACCTTGGGAAAAAAAGAGAGATATTTTAGGTTCTTTAACAGAGATGTGGCATAATAAAAGTCACATTTTAGGACAGTGAAGCAGACAGTACTAGTGAAGGATGGTAAGGGTATGAATGCAGATAGAGGTGATGAGAATTGAGAGGAAAGGGGAGTTGCCAAAAATAGGGAAAGGTTTTTGAAGGGCACTTTTCTTCCTCCGAATTCTACCCTCTTCCTGTTCCCTGCCACACACACACACGGTGGGCAGTGTTATTTCTGTTCATTAGACTTACATCATCAGAGTCTACGTAGAGCTAGTCAAGAATGTTTACAGGTTCAAGTGCAGCCTGGTTAGCCCAGTAGCATCTCTCAGAGAAGGAAGGGGCCCTGCACGTGCAGCCTTCTAATCAGCTGCTTTTGTCTTGTTTCCATTTGCTTTTCCCTCCCAAATGAATTTAATGTCTTTCCCTCCTCTGCCTCCAGTTAAGCTGTAACTGCTGTTATTCCACGGCAGCCAGGCACCTGCCAAGGCCTGTTGGCACTGAACTCAGAGCCCAGCCCATCGGATGCTCTCACTGAGCTTCTTGTCAGATACCGGGAAAGAGGAGGCACGTCACATGTCTTTTCTTCTCCAACAGTGGCTGCTTCGAATGTGATCATGATTAGAGGGAGAGGCTGGGGAGAAAGAGTTAATTCGATGCTTACTTATGGAATGAAATGGCAATCAGGCAGATGGCCGTACTCTATGTATGGATTCTTCTTTGATGTTTCTTCTCATGTCCTGGACCTCAAATCTGCTTAACCAATAGAGGGGATAATGGATGACCAAGGAATCAGGATCTCTGGGTCCTTTTGGAGGGGTGGGGAATATTGTCACAGTTACAGAATGCTATTGGTAGAGAGGATCTTAGGAATTATATTTAGTGCAAAGATTTTCAAGACTTTTTTCCTAGCAAAAGAATTCTTTCTTGAAATCAGATCTTACATAAAATCCCAATATATTAAATATAAAAAAGAACAGAGCTGGCTTGGTTGAAGGAGGGATAGGAGGCTCCAAGTCCTACTAGTTGGGTTGCCCTTTTACCTTCTTCTCAAGGGCAACCTGAGCACTGGCACAGAACCTTAGAGCTCTCTGGTCTACGATTTGAAAGCCACTGGCCTGTTCATTATGCTGTGGTGGAAACAGGCTTAGGGATGGGGAGTAGCTTTTGCAAGGTTGCTTGACTCTGCCTCCAGTGCTTTTTAAAATACAATTGCCTTTCTCATACCCGTTTCTTTTTTCATTTTTCTGTAGAAAATCGGAAGCCTTTACATGATAAGAATTTCCCTAGTGACACTTATTTGTGTAGAGCTTTTTTGTCTTATTCTTATAGGGCAGGGACCTCTATTATCAGATGCCAGTAAGGAGGAGAGGCACATTGGAAATCCTAATCTGCACCCAAGGCCTGTCCTAAGATGTTGGGAGTTGGTGAGCACGATGGCTCACACAGTCAGCCCCCCATTATCTCCTTCTTCCACCCAGAGTTGAGTTAGCTGCTGTTGCAGCACTCCTGCTTTCAGAACCCTGAATGCTGAAATGGCCTGGCTTGGTTGCTATGTTGTGACTTAACCACAGTAACCCTCAGGGAGTGGTAGGCAATATTTTTATTATTGAGTTTTGTTATAATGCTATCCCCAGATAAATCTGAAGATGGAAGAGGATTCCTTTTAACTTTCAACTGTTCTCATGTTTAAGGAATAGCACTATACAGTGCTTAATTAAATAATGTCATTTTGTCCTTATGAATCTTTTTCCTTCTCACAGTCCTCTAGGGCATGTTTAACCATTGAACTGGGAGTCAAGAACTGAGAATTCTCACTCAGACATTGGAAATCAGAATGTCAGCCTTCTTTCTACTTCACAGCCAGTTTCACTGATGTGATCACATTTGCCCTAGGGACCACCATCCCTTTCCACCAAGCCTTTGGGCTGTTCATGGTGTGCTCATGTGCCTTCTCCTTCCCACAGCAGTGTTGTGACTTAGGCTACCACGCTAGCCTGAACCGTGCTCTGCGCACCTTCCTCTCTGCTGAGTTAAATCTGGAACAGTCGAAGCACGAGGGTCTGGATGCCATCGAGAATGCAGTAGAAAACCTGGATGCCACCAGTGACAAGCAGCGCCTCATGGAGATGTACAACAATGTCTTCTGCCCCCCTATGAAATTTGAGTTTCAGCCGCACATGGGGGACATGGTGAGGCCCTCTTCCTATCTTTACAACAACCCCCAAAGGGTTTGAATGCACTTGTATCTAGATTCCTTACAGAGAAGCCCCATTATTGTGGGACTGGGAAAGGCCTGGGACTGGCTTCCTGTCAGGTGGGTGAGGCACATTTTTACTCATTGAGCAAGCAGCTACTGAATGCCTGCTGTCACACACTCAGGCTTGCCTGTAGACAATGGGGATTAGAGCCCTCAGGGAGCTTACAGTCTAGGGAGTAAGGCCACTGAAGTTGGGAGAGAGTTAGAAATATGCATAGGAAGGGGCATCCAAAGGAGCCCAGCATAGTCAAAGAAGATGAAAAACAGAAGGTGTATTCTAAAAACTGCTAACAGTTCACTATGGTGAAAGGAAAGTAGGGGAGGGGAAACCCTCCTTGTGGTGAGACCAGAGGAAGTTGGGGGGGCGAGGGGCATCCCAGTCCCAAAAGCTTCTGTGGAGGAGGAGGGACTGAGCTGGGGAATGATGTGACCTTTTGTCATTTGGCAGTGTTCTGAAGAATCTTATTTTCCTGAGTTTAGACAATTGTGGTAAGAGTGTATTGTGATAATAGTGTATTTTGCTTGGGTATTGAACAACAAAAAAATATGGGTACCTACAGAAAGGACAAGAGTTAAAATGCTATCCTGAAGACCTCATGCTGATTGCCCAGAAAAGGGAGCATGAACCTGGGGTCCTTGTTTTGGACTCTTTTACCTCCAATGGCTAGCACAAAAAGGGCCTAAGTAAAGTGAGAGAAAACCCATTGCTCTGAATCTTTTGGTTACGCTTGTGATGGTCATGCATGCAAGTCAGAGTGAACCTTATTTCTGCAGACGAGAGCCACCATTTCACCTACTGGTTAAATCCGAAGGAGAATGTATAGGCTTACATGATATGAAAAGATCAAAATGGACCTTCCGGCATGGCTTGATTTAATAGTAGGAATTTTACCAAGACTCGGTTTTTCTCTGCCTGTTCCACTTCTGTGTTAGCTCCATTCTCAGATAGGCCCTTATCCCATGGAGTCAAGGTGACTGCATTTCCAACCTTCTCTCCTCGTGGGTTCAAATCTAGTGAAAAGAGTATCTGCTTTGTTCACCAAAGCCTCTGCAGAAGTCTCATGTGTCTTATTGGTTTTGACTGGGTAAAGTGGGTGTCCCTGAGCCAGTCACTGTGGTGAGGTGTCTGCAGTTAGCTGGTCGGCTTATGCCTGGGTCACACACTCCATTCAAAGCTCATGGCCTGAGTTGTGGAGTATAGGTTCCCTCAGTGTGGTGAGACCAAAGCTACCGAAAGGAAGAGTAGATGTTAGAGGTCCAAAGAACAGCAATGTGCTCTTCTTAGGAATGACACTTCCTTTAGGATCAGCATCCAGACTCTTTAGAAATCTCTGCTCTAGAATGACAGCTGCAGCAGTGTAACCAGAGGATTTGCTGTCATCAATAGGCTACTATGGTTAGGGGGCATTTCTGTCCTAAAGACAAAAATGTGGAGATGATTTCTTTTCTTTCCTTCTTGGGGAAAACCAAATCATTTGCAGTTTGTTTCCATTGCTGTGGCTTTGGAAATGTCAGCAGCTGAACAGATGGGGCAGTGAAATGGCAGCATGTGCAATTAGAGTTGGGGGAAGGGGTGTCACCAGGATGCTTCCCCAGGAAGCCTCCATTCCTCACCTGCCCTGGCTTCTGGTCAAACTTGCCTTCCAAGCCCCTTCTCCAGCTGCCACTGAGATCCCCTCCCAAGAATCAGTAGAACTTGGGGATCAGCTGAGTGGAGTGATACATTTTCTGGTGACTGAGTTGCCTTTTGAGCCAAGCAGCTTGTCTCTATAAAGGGGGAATCCAGATGCTAGGTGCTCAGGCCCTCTCTTAGCCCTGTCAGAGCCTTATTTCCATACTCTAGAGCACAGCTGGAATATATTACCTTGCACCCCGGTAGTGGACCACTGCCAAAGCATGCATCAGCAGCGCTGCTGCTTCTTAAAGGAACAGACATGGAGGTGATCTTCCCTCTATGATTCCTTCCTGCTGGGTCTGAGTTATTTCAAAAATCAATAGCTCACTCTTCTGCCTGGGCCCTCCCTTTGTGTGTTGTAGCTGATCAGTGGCTGAGCCAGGGCCAGTCCTAGAGCTTGTAAATGTGTTCTGCATTCCAGCCTAGCATTCGTATGAGTGAAAATAAAGAGATGAGAGGGCGAGTCGTTCTTGGTCCCTGCAGCCAGTCTATCCCCATCAGTGTGGGTTGTCTGTAGATTGCAGAGGCAACAGGAGGAAGCTGTCTGGAAGTCCTTGAACTAGGGCCAAAATTCGGGTGGCATTTTGACCGGAAGCCCTGAAACTGGCCAAGGCCCCACACTGACTGATGTGCTGGGGTGTGCAGCATGTGAATTGATGCCAAGTGCTCTCAGATGTACTAGGAGGAGGTGCTTGGCTCCACTTTTGGTGCCCCCAGAGGCTTGTGGGGCTCTGGATGCCTGACCGGTGACATCAGGCAGCCAGAGAGTTTCACTCTTGGCACTAACACATTCTGGCCACTGAGCTTTCTCCATTGTGTCTGCTTATCCAAGAGCCAGAGTGAAGTCAGCTCTCTTCAGATCTGAGAGCTGGCTCAGTCTAGCCTCTCAGCTGGGGGAAGAGGTCAAGTCGTTGGGAGCTTAAAAGCCAATGGAGGAAAAGGTCAAGTCTCAGCCCCCTCCATTTGAAGAGAGGTTTTGTCTTTTTAAGCAGAGAATGGTCTGTGGGCATGTGAATGTGCCCACTCCTTGCTGAGGAGAAAGGAGGCCAGTTTTATTCAGATGTTTCTCCGTAGACAACAGGCTAAAGGACTCATGGTATCAAGATGACAGGAGCTGCTTCCACATGGTTCTTGCCTTCCAACTCTCCCAGCCTTCTGCTTCTCTTCTATTCTCCAGGGGACTATGGGTAATCTCATGCCATAGCCACATCCCCATCAGGAGACAGTAGATCTGCCATTTCTTCACACAGGAGAAAGCTAGTTAGTTGGCAATAATCCTTGAGGGAGGGGCAGACTTCTCTCCCACACAGATCTAGTGAAGACCTGGGGTAAAATGATGACTCTTTGGAAAATGCCAACCTCCTCCAGATTCCATGCCCTCTGGGGCCCTCTAGCATAGCCCATGAACTTGTCCTGGCTTCACACTCTCTCATTGAATCAGAGCTGTCACTCGTGGCCTGGATTTATAAACACATGCTAGCTGCCAACAGCGGCAAGTTAGCCTCCTGACCCACTTCTCTCCTGCTTTCACTCTGGTGTACAAATGGGGATGAAGGAGGGGCCAGAGAGGTGGCCACTTGGACCTCTGGCAGGAAATCCTCACTGTGCCAAAGCATTGTGTTTCTGGAGCTGGGGCTGCCTGAGGCACTCTACTTCAGCCTCCTCAGCCTTCCAAGGAACTGCAGACCCTGATATACCTGCCCTTGCCAATCACCAGCCTGGAGATGGGCTCAAAGAGAGAGACCTCGTGTTTCCAAAGAGATTCCCCCTTCCCCATTCCTTTTGTGTGCTATTTGGTCCTGGAAGTGGTCCATACATGTTGGCTTTGGATTTTGTTTCAACATAGAAACTGTGAGCCTTACATCTTGAATGTGAGTAGTTTTATTGCCAGTGATGGGAACTCTGGAACTGCCAAAAGAACTGTGTCCTCTTTCTGACCTGGTGTTGCTTTCTTTTGGCAGGCTTCCCAGCTCTGTGCCCAGCAGCCTGTCCAGAGTGAGTTGGTGCAGAGATGCCAACAGCTGCAGTCTCGCTTATCCACTCTAAAGATCGAGAATGAAGAGGTGAGTTTCCCGCCTAGGAGTCTCAGAGCCACGCTCTGAGTTTTCCTGTTGAAACTCTTGCTGCTGCCCATCTGGGAGCAGGTGGAAGGAGCATGCAGAGAATGTCCGGGCTGCTGCAAACATTTCCTAGCCAAATGTAGGCTTGGACTTTCCCCCTCTGCTACATCCTGCCCTTGAACTCCAGGAAGTTGCTCTTGCATTGCCAAAGGTTGTGCTCTATTTTGAGCTTTTGCAAAATGCTTTTTTTCCCCTCTACACACTTAATCAAAATGGCACTTGGCAGCTGTGTGAACAATATTATGTTTCTGAAACCACCCCCTCATGCCTATCTTTTTCCAGTATTTTCAAACAGAGGCCTTTGACTTTGATACTTCAAACATCTCTATCCTCTTAGGAAAGGGTGACTTTCTTCTGGGCCTAGCATATTTGCTTTCAACAACCAGTTCAAAAGGGCAGTCTGATTGATGATCCAGCTTTCTGTTGAGCTCAAATGGCTTCTTACCTTGCATCTCAGTAAATCTTACTTTTCCCAGAAAGATCAGGAAGTACTGGGGATGGGACACTTAGTTTGCAGATAAGGAAATAAGTTCATCAAATTGCTGAAGGTCATGAAATAGAACCTGGGGCTTTGCAGGACTAGGCCCATCACACATTTTAATAGCTGTTTGTATGATTTGATTGATTTGGATTTATTTCCCTTACCAGTTTCATTATAACAAAGAACGAATATTACATTTTAGCAATAAATAGTAAATAAAAGAGCTGGGTCAATTACCCAGCACAAAGGAGGTAGTTGTTTTTAGGTTCTCACTGAAGAGAGTAGCATGCTATGGCAGTGTCCATCTGATGTTTGTCACTCACTAAGCGCACTGTTCAATGGGAAGCAGAGCTCCATTCCCTGACAGCATCCTCCAGCCTTCCCCTGGCCACTCTCTCCCTGACTTCAGGCTTCTTTATTACCTGCTATTTTGCATCCTGCCCTTCGTGCATTATGTTGGCTCTTGTTATTGCAGGTAAAGAAGACAATGGAGGCCACCCTGCAGACCATCCAGGACATTGTGACTGTCGAGGATTTTGATGTGTCTGACTGCTTCCAGTACAGCAACTCCATGGAATCTGTCAAGTCTACAGTCTCTGAAACCTTCATGAGCAAGCCCAGCATTGCTAAGAGGAGAGCCAACCAGCAAGAGACAGAACAGTTTTATTTCACAGTAAGGGCGCTCAATGGCCTTTAAAAAGCATCAGAGTCCTTATTAAGAGTCTGAAGGGCAGGCTTTGAATATCCAAGATATGAATCTGGACATACTCAGAGACAATTCCTACACTTAAAGGCACAAACATCTACCAGTTGTCTGTGACTTAACAGGGACCCCCAAAAGAAAGAATGCTCCCAATATATGACTAAGATGTTCTTTTAAAAGAAATTTGTAATCTGCTAGTAGGCTTCAGTTTGAAAGCTTCCTTCTCAACCACAGGGAATCATGAAAGAGGGATTTCCTCTTTTAGTCCTTGAGCACTACATCCAAATATTCTGCATAATGTATACCTTGTTTTAAAAATTTGTAGTCTCTTCTAGGTGGTATGATAACATTATTTTATAACTTTAATTGGTAGGAAGCTAGTTTTCAAAATTATTGCTAAAATTCAAAAGAATGGGTAATGTGCAGTGTTGCTGTTTTACAGAGAATTCCAAAACATCATACTTTATTATTCTTGCATCTCTAGTCTTCTTTTAGACAGATGGACCCTTTTTTTTTTTTTAAAGTAGTGGTAACAGTTCTTTGGAAAGTTGCTAGCTGATCTTTGGTGCTGCTTTTTAATAATTAAGTTATTTTGAGCTTGCCAAGTAGGATTTATTGCCTGGACTAAAGTTTATTTCCTAATCTTCTGATGACCAAGAAAGGAAAAATTAAGTTTGCAGATGTGAGATGAAATATAGCCGGTGAATGTGCATATTAATTCTGAATGAAAGGAATGAACTTGTTTTTCAGTCTGCATGCGGTAAATTGAATTTTTCCTCCAACTGGAACTATTTGTTTAATTCTTCTTTGAACAGGGACCTTTCACCATTAAGAATGCTAATGAATTTTTAACTTTTTAAAAAGAAATGTTTCTTTAATTAGTTAAGTTCAGATTTTTTTTTTTAATCCTAGAAAACTGTTAAAAGGGAGTGGTTTCATCAGTATTATTCTTCTAAAACAATTTTTTAAGTTATTATACAAAGCAAAATATACTCATTATATACAACTTAGAAGCAAATAGAAGAAAATAAAAATTGTCCATTATCTTAACACCTAGAGATAATGGTGTTAGAATATATTCCCTTTCCATCTTTTTTCTATGCATATGCAAACTATATGTGAGCATAATATTTATAATTTTATTACAAAAAGTGGGATACTACTGTACATATTGTTTTACAATCTAAGTCATTTAATTACAACATTCTTTAAGCATATTATAAGTAAAATACTAAAATCTACACAAAAGAATAAAATGACATTTTGGCTCATTCATTTAAAAAAAAATATTTAGCACACTACCTGGTTTGTGGTTAGTGCTCAATAAGTACTGAAAACTTATTGTCACCATTATCATCATTAGTAATATATATATTAGTCATTTTTATTCATCATTTTTTGAGGATTTACCTTTTGGCAGACACCATGCTACAAACTGGGGATGCTGCGAATATAAGATGAAGAGGGGAACAATGAAACTGGGCATGTAAAGGGAGAACTTTTATTTTTACTTCATCTATTTCCAAACAGTTAGGATAGCTTGATTTTTATAATTAAAAAAATGTAAAATTTAAAAAATGCATATATGCCCATGTGCCTGAATGGCAACCAGGATGACTGGGATTGGGAAAGCATCACACACAAGGTGACTTTTGTGCTTGATCTTGAAGGATGAGTCAACCAGGCAGGGCTGGGGAGAAGAATGGCATTCCTTGAAGAAAGAGCAGCATGTGCAGAAGCATAAAGGCATGCAAAAACCTGGCTTAGATGGGTAGAGAACTTGCTGAGTATAATGAAGGATGTGTCGCCGCCCCAAGCTTCATTATCTAGGGAGCTTGTTGAACACTCTCTAGAGGCTTTTAATAATAGGATTGTTTGGCTGCTCTGTCTGGACTGCTTAGATATAACACTATTTAAATGACCCAATCTCATTACATTGCAGAAGATTTCCATTTTTTAGGTTAAGTAAGAAATTTTGGACCTAAAAATCTGTATTTTAAGACAGTCTTTTGTCAGAATTGCTTTTTGGCTTTAAGTGAATCTGTAACATTTGTATTCAACGTTGACCTTTAGTAAAAGCAGGAATGACCATATTCAAACTGGTGACCTCTCAAATCCTGCCTACCCTTTCACCTTCTGTCTAAATTCTTTGATGTCCTCTAACCCATTTCCTGTCTTTTGTGGTCCTAGTGCTACTTATCAAAATTGTGTGCAAATTTCCTTGGCTAACAGGAATGGTTTTTGTCTGGGCTTGTCTAGTAATGGATTTACAAGGGAGTTCATCATTTTTGTGACTGGTGCTTGAAATGTGTCAGATAATTCATTTCATGATAAAAGGACTTTTTTTGTGTGGTGAAATAGACATTTATGGAAGAGGGGATGCTCATGTTAAACAGATTGGCTGCCTGTTTACCATACAACCCATACAAAGTCAACACAACTGCAGACCTGCTTTTTTTTAGTCTGTTGCCTCTGCAAACATTGCCTGTGTGTTTCTCTGTGCCCTTCAAAAATGTCAGACCAGTGCATCCTGGAAGCTCCCTTCTTTTGGAAAGTTGGGAAGAGGTCCTTGGTCATGGCTTGACTCCTAGGAGGTGTGCCTAGTGACCAAGAGGCCTGCTAGGAAAGCTTTCTGACTGCTTGTGGCTGTCATCATCAGACTGATTTGCGCAGATGACATCAATTAGAAATTTGAAGCATATGACCTATAAAGGTCAATTGCTTGCCATAGTCTTAGGAAAATAACAATGGAATTTAAAAGCTTGAAGTGATTTGAAAAAATCATCCAGCCTAACCTTCTTATTTGAAAAATGTAAAGAAAATAATAAATCCAGAGAGGATGGGTAGCTTGCTCAAGGTTCTCAGCAAGAGCTGAACCAAGAACTCTGGTCACCTAGTCTTTGGCCACAGACTTCTCTATATCCTGCTGAGGAAGCTGAGGTGAAGAAAGGGCTTAGGAACAGCTCAGCAGCCTTTTCCTTTTATTTGCCCTAAGTGGGGACATGATTCCTGATGTTCTTGGCTTTGTGTTTATCACTCATCTTCTTCTATAACACATAATTCAGCAAGGTCTACCTTTTTTCCCATTGCCTTTTTGAATGGAGGTGGTTAAAAACAGATTTTTTTTAAAAAAGACACAAACATTTCCAAAGGGCATACAGAAAAAAGTATTGTAAAGCTTTTGCCCATTCCTGACCCTCCTTCCTCTTCCTTCTGCTGATTATTGAAGCCAGTGTCCTTTCAGAGGTATTCTATGCATGGACAACAACTGAGGTATCTGTAAATACCATTTAATAAATAAGTAACATAAGAAATATAATGAAATAAAATGGAAGTATTCCAGTCTTACTTTTTTTCACTTAATTTATTTTGGATATTATAATAGTTTAAAAAGACCTGCCTCTTTTTTCAATGGTTGGATGGAATTCATTGTATGAATGGAATTCATACATCATTTATTGAACCATTTATTGAACCAATTTTCTGCTTGTAGACAGTAATGTTCACTGTTTAGCCAAGGTTTACCAAAACCTTATAAGGCTAGCATTTCTCCTAAGTAGTTCCTTGTTTGAGGCGTTGGATATGAGGTTCTTGTATGGGGGATAGAACAGGGAAGGGATTAAGGATAATGACTGATAAAGTAACAAAGCTAGACTGCCTGAATTCTTAGGGACAGGTTTGGGTAAGGTAATAGGAGAGGAGACAGTGCCTTGGCCACTGGGGTACTGGGTTAGACCGTTAGACTTGGAACTTAAGGTCTCTTGAGATTTTTTTATCTTGATATTCTCTTACAGGTCCTTGGTAAACGTGTACTAAGCAAGTACAAATGAGTGAATGCCCTTGCCCTGCTGATTAAACTGGGGAGATATGCTCCATTTAAGGTTTATTCTATTATGTATTCTGTCTGACAGCTGTTTCTTGTTTTAAAAATTGACGGGAAGGAAGGGAAATGTCAGATGCCTGGATGGTGGGGAAGCAGCCACAATAATGACATATGTGTATCTGTGCACATGGGACTGGCTAGGCATAGTTAACTCCTCCTGCCTACTCCACCCCTTTGCTGCAGTGGATACTTATGGCCTTGGTTCACACAGATTCAATCCAAGGAATAAGTAAGGTCCTGTGAGTTTTTTACCCTCATGGTAAGAGTGTACTTTAAAGGGAAGAATCTTTTAAAAATGAAATTTGAAAAGCATTCTTGTGCCTCTTCCTGCTTTTTTTAAAGGCCCCAAAACTTCTGCTTTGATTCAGCATATATTTTAGATCAAAACAAAGAAGTTTAGGGAAGGAATGGTTTTTAGGTTAACTGAGCAGGTGATTCTGGTATAAGGAATATTTTTTGAGTACCTGCTAGGTGCCAGGCCCTCTGCTTCTCACAGTGATGCTTGTTATCCACTTTTATTCTCAGCAACTTTGAGAAAATGAATGAATGAAAAAGATATCTTTCCCTTTTTTTCAGATGGAAAAACTAAGATTCAGAGGTTAAGTGATTTGCCCAAAGTTAGAAGAGTTAGTAAGTGGTAGGACTAGACTATTCCACCTCATGCTTTTTCATTGTAACACAACTAAAATGTCTATTAAGGAGGGAGGACTCAGAAGGAAAGTTATATATTAATATTTTTAAATAAGTACAACTCAATACTGACAATTAATAACCAATAAGGAATTGTTAGGAAATGATGGTTAGGTTATGATTCCCAAGATCATAAGAACTGAATTGAAGTTTTCCAATAGCAACAAAACAGCACACCTAAAAGACTTTCTGCCTTTCTTCCTACTTTTTGAAGAAATTCTCAGTTTTGATCATTTTGAGTGTGAAAGTTGTGGCTAGACTGTGTTTTAGGAACTTGATTTTATTTTGGTGATACCTAGAGTAAAAAATTACTCTTTATTCTGCTCCTCCATTGAGGAAAACTCCAGGAAATCATTTTACTTTTGGGTGTTTGATCAGGGAAGCTAGGTGTAGGCAGTGGAATGAAAGAAAATTAATTACCTAATATTGGAACATACCCTAAATAAGGAAAGTGACCCTCATTGCCCAGGGAAGGGATTTTGAGATTTGAGCTTATAAGCAGCACTTTTCCTGGCCCCCTGGGCCCCAGAAGTCATCGAAAAGCTACATGTTCCTCCCATGCCTTCAGCAGTCTCAGCTCTTTTCTCTGTGTGTCTGTCCAGCAGCAACTGAAGCCTTCTCCCTCAACTCCACCAGTAAAGGCAAGGGCATTTATTCCCAGTTTATCTCTCATACAAATGAGTGCTGACTTCTGGACGGGATAGGGAAGTGATAAATAGCATGCCTGCAAACTCTGGAATTCCTTTACCTTCTCATACCCAGTTACCTAGATGGAAAACTTCCAACCATGATTTCCACGCCAGTATTAGGATGCAGGTCATATCTTGCACACTTTTGATCCTTCTGGATTTAATGGAACCTGAAAAGGCAATCCATCATACCTCTTTATCAGATTGTTATTTATTTTAGTGGTTCACCAAGTGACAGCCAGCTAACTAGTGAACTGTGAAAATGAATGGAAAAAATGATTTCTGGAATCACAAGTAGAAACATGAGTAAGAGGAAGGAATTTGCATCCATCTCCTTTCAGAATTTCAGCTGTTTTCTGAGCAGCCTGGTCTTGTTTTGAGGGTTACAGCTTCTTGGTGAATTTTTCTCATTAGTAAACCTCTAGAGTATCATGGGATAACCTTCCAAAGAGAGGCTTTTGAAGATTGTGTTGGATGTTTCCTGAAGGCTTTTCACCTCTGGGCTCTAAAGTCCTGTCCCAAATCCACAGTTAGCCATTGGCTGGGGATTAGGACATCACCCAGGGAGGGTTGACAGCAGGTGAGCTGGCAGCTGGAGCAGATGGAAAAAGGAAAGTGACAGCGGAGCCTATTTTCATGCAGATGTTCTCGTGCAAAAGCATAAAGGAGCAGAAGAAACAGGTCTTCAGCAGGCAGCAGAAATAATGTGGTATAGAGTTTGTTTTATATTTAATTTAGAGAGTGAGGGCTCCTATAAGGACTTGGTTTATAGCAGCTGATCAAGATTCTGTCCAGAGGAAAGCGAGATTGCTCTTATTTATTCATTCTTCATGTATTTATTGAGTATCTGCTATCTGCTAGGCATGGTACTAAGCATCAGGGATGCAAAGAATAATAAATGACATGGCCTCTGACCATAGGGAGAAAGCAGTCTGGAGAGAAGGACACATGAGTAATAAACCCTTCGTGACTGTATGAAAAATGCTGTCATGGAAATTTGCAAGGTACACACAAGACCATCTGGGTGAGCATGAGAGGGCCAGGGACGATATCCTAGAGAAAACAGATTTTTCTTTTGTTTTTAAACAGAAGAGAAAGTTTGTTCGTGTTAAATACAAGCTCTTAAAGTTTACACTGCACAGAAAAGTATAAAAGTAACTCATATTTTTTACCTTTTCTATCTGTCTTAATCCTAAGTGGTAATAGCCACGAAATCAAAGGTTTGATTCATAATTATTATTTTTTGTTTGCTTAATACACATGAAAAAGAACAATTACAATTTAAATGATCAGCAGTAATTCACAGATCACTCTTTGGTAAACCTTGTCATTTGGCTTCTGAGTTTAGACATGGGCAGATGACCCCCAATCTGGTAGATGAACTACTGCAGCAGGAGATAACCAAGGCAAACTAAGATCCCAAGAATGGCTGTGGGAGAACGTAGAAAACACACCATTAAGAGTCCAAAGGCCTGGGGTCTGCTACTTACTAGCTTGCAAATTATTTGACACCCCCACTCCCCTGAGATCATCTTCTTATCTGTAATAAGGAAATAAGAATGTCTTCACGATGTGCTGTACAGTTATTTATTGGGAGTCACGTGAAAGAATATGGGCTAAAGTGTTCTAAAATCTCTTAAATTGCTAAACATATAAAAATAATTAATGCTTTGGAGTTTATTTCTGCTCCTCTCTTCTTCTGCTCTGTATCATAATGTATAGAACATTTTATCATAACGATTAAACTGCATGTGTGTGGATACTGACCCTACCATTCACTGTTTGACCTTGAGCAACTTAAACTACTCAAACCTCAGTGCCCTTATCTGAAAATTGGGGGATAATGATCATAATCCCCATAATAGTTCCTAGGATTGTTTTGAAGATTTGATTAATTGTCTGGGAACATAATGGTCTCTCACTGGGCAGACAAGAGTTGAGAGAAAGCAAATATAAAAATGCAGCAATCATATTTTGACTGTTAGAGCCGGTGAAATTGCATTTCCAAAACCTTATCTTTTGTTTGGAACCATATGTGTGTGTATAAATAGGTGGGGTGACAGCTCCTTTCTCCGAGTGCTCAGAAACCCCAAGCTTTCCATAAAGACTTGGTGTTGAATTGAGAGTGAGGCTGATTAGGGTACAGCTCAGACAAAGATTCTCTGCACACTGGGCTTTGCAGCTGAGGCAGGGGCTGAGCCTGCCATATGCCCTACTCCTGGTGTGATGGAATGTGCCCAGGAAGGGGACAGGGCAGGGCAGGATGTCAGGGGAGGTGCCAAATAGCATGTGTGTGGTGTGTGTCCCCACACCAAGAAGAGCAGAACTCAGAGACAGATGAAGGGCTCTAGAAAAAAGTTTGTTTAGACTGGCCAACATGGAGCTCCCAGGAAAACCTATCCATCCATGAGCGGAATACTTATCCACCATGAAAATCAGCAGCTGCCATATACTCAGGGCCTTAAAGAAATAAAAAATGGACTTTATAGAAATTGGGTCAGAAACCAGATGACCTCTAAAAAGGACAATTGTCCAGCTGAGCTTCTATGATTTTCTTCTTCAGGAGTCTGATTGTTTTTCTCCTCCTCTCTTACAGAAAATGAAGGAGTACCTGGAGGGAAGGAATCTCATCACCAAGTTACAAGCCAAGCATGACCTTCTGCAGAAAACCCTGGGAGAAAGTGAGTGTGGGAACCCTCTGCTGGAGGCTTGGCAGTGAGGCCTGCTCGAGCTTTCCTGCTGAGCACACGCCTCCATCCTCAGCCAAGTGGACCCGATCTTGTTATGTGAATGCATTTCTTTTCCTGGCCCGTTTGATGTGGAAGCACATGACCCAAATGACTGCTTGAGTAATGGGAAAAGGCCAATGCTTAATGAAGCACTAACGTGCATCATCTATTTGTTTAAATGGAGCGTGCCTGCTCTCCACCCAGTCCCCCTCCTTTGACTCCTCTGCCATGACTAGAGTAGAGAGGCTGAGGGGTTATTTACTCTCCAGACAGTTAAAAATTGCAGCTCCTCTGTGGCAGGACTGAGGTTGGAGCAAGAAGGTAGGGAGCCATGAGATCAGATGCCCAGCTTCTCTGAGGAGAGGAAAGAATCCTCAAATGCAGGAGGGATGGATAGACTGCTGTTCTCTGTAGCTTCCAGAGAGAGCATCGGTTCCCTTCTGCTTTGAGGGCTGCTGATACTGGTTAAGTGGCAGCTCTCTGCTGTGGCCGTGCTGAGGCCATGGTGCTGAATGGACTGTCTCTTCTCATAGGATGATTTTAGCCAGACACCCTAGAAAGTAGCAAGACAGAGAACTGGACTGGCACTCTGGACTTTGTCTCCTCGGCTGTCAAACAGAAGGTGGAGGTTGAGAGAGAAGCTTCCCCGAGGTTTTTTGGCACCCTGCCCAGGTCTCCTGCCTAGCTCTCCGCATCCTGTGATTAATAGGATTCCCAGGTTAGAGATGTCTCTGAATGCCCAGCCCCTCCTCCCTGCCCCACTAATCTTCTCACTTAAGAGATGTGAGGGAGAGGAAGGGAGAGGCTGCAGGGACTATGGTAACACCAGTGACAGACAAGCCTGCATTTACACAGAGGTCTAACATTTTAAAATAAATTCTTGAGTACTCTTCAGACAAACTGCAGAGTACAGGAAGATATGCAATACTCATGGGCTTATTGGCCCCAGGAATTGGAGTCCTGCTTTTTATACCAGAACCTCCTTTTTGCCCTGTCCTTTGCCTGCATTGGACAGTTTGCCCAGATGATTAATTTCTTTTCTTTAAACTTTGATCTTGTGATTCTTTTTATTGTTTTTATTTTTTATTTATTTTTTATTTTTTTGAGTTGGAGTCTCACACCATCACCCAGACTGGAGTGCAGTAGCACACTTCTGGCCACCGCAGCCTCAACCTGCTGGGCTCCGGCGATCCTTCTGCCTCAGCCTTCCAAGTAGCCAGAACTACAGGCACCATGCCCGGCTAATTTTTGATTTATTGTAGAGACGAGGTCTCACCAAGTTGTCCAGATGGGTCTTGAACCCGCGGGCTCAGGCAATTAACTTGCCTCGGCCTCCCAAAGTGCTGGGATTACAGGCTGAGCCACCAAACCCGGCTGATCTTGTGATTCTTAAAGCATTTTCTTTTATGTGAAGAAAGCCTGTTATAGTTAACCTTTGTTCTTTTTCCTTCTCAGCACCCAAGAGACTCAGACTAAACAGGTTTGAATGTTGAGGGCCAAATTTTGCTTATAGAAAATCTTTGCTCCTGGGATATCAGATTGCTCCATGGGGAACTGGAGGAAAGAAAGCCCAGAACTATTTGAAACGTGTTATAGCTGTGATCTTTTTGTCAAGAAAAATCTAAGCATAACCCATAAGTATGCGGGGAACAGGACCTTAGAATCACACATGTGCAAGAGTGTGTGCATATATGTGAGTGAATGGGTTTACTCACATACATATATGCACCAAATGTGCTACTATGGAGGGACAAAGGTTGCCCATTCATTAGTGGTACAAATTGCCTTAATCTAAAATGACATGTTCTAGCAATAAAGAAAAAAAAAACTGCAAATCTTCCTGTGTGCAAATCATCATGTCCCTGCCTTCTGTATGTATTTGTCACCATAATGCAAGAGCCCCTTGTTCCTGCCACAGAGGGATAATTGATGTGTATGAATATTCCAGAATGGAAATAGGACAGATGTTGAAAATAATGGCTCAGAATAACATTTTTGCAGATGAAAGCTGAGCCTTTGGTAATGAGAGGCTGTTAGGGGTGGGGGATGGTCTTGCTCAAAATGAGCCGAACTGTGATCAACAATTAGCAATCCTTAAAGGCAAGGAAAAGTCCTGCCCACCCCCAACCCATGGAGTTGCCTTTCCAGGAGCTTGGATGAAGAGTCTGTGAGCTGATCTCTCCTTCTTCCTGGGGTTTGCCCCTGGTTTAAATATAACAGGTTTAGTACAGATCATGCTTCATTAATTGTGGACCCAAAGAAAGCAATATATGTTACATCATAGTCCATGTATACGTGCATGTATATTTTTTAAAAAACTTAAGAATACTTCTTATGAACTTTAAGGTTTTCAGTTTTTAAAAGCTGGCAATGACCCATTAAACTCTTAGGGCTCGATATTGGATTGATATGATTTGATAGCCATATCAACATTAAATCTCATTTCTTCTTTGCCACCCTAGTTCAACCTAACAGGAGAATTTAGTATGAATCTAAAACTACAATATCCATATCTTCTCTGTTCTTTCCCCCAAACAACTCCATTTTCTTTTCATCCCAACCCCGTGAGAGAGCGTGTGTGTGTGTGTTTGTGTGTGTGTGTGTGTGTGTGTGTGTGTGTGTGTGTGTGTGTGTGTTCGTTTCTATACTCAGGAGCAAGCAAGTTTGTCTCTCTCCCCACCACACACACTTAACACACGTATAAGAGAAGTTGCATTTTATTTCTGGGAAGGCTTCTAATAATTTGTTCTATAAAGTGTGATCTGTCTTGCTGTCTCCCCCTACACCCACCCCTATTTTCTCACTGGGAAGCAGAGTTGGCAAACCTAAGCTACAGAAATACCGACAGCACGGTACTGGGAATCAGCATCATAAACAGTTTTTGCCCAGAAAAAAGGGTCTTTGTGTGTCTCTGTCTCTCTCTCTTTCTTTCTTTTTTGACGTGCTGTTATACTAGTGGCTGTCCAGGGGAGATGGGTGTGGTAATTCCTAGGAGATCTTTCTCTTTTACCTCTTCTCTTTTTTGTGTGTGTGTTGGAGTCTCACTCTGTCACCCAGACTGGAGTGCAGTTGCCACTCCCGGCCACTGCAGCCTCGACCTGCTGGGCTCCGGCGATCCTTCCGCCTCAGCCTTTCGAGTAGCCGGAATTACAGGCATGCGCTACCACGCCCGGCTGATTTTTTTATTTATTGTAGAGATGAGGTCTCGCCAAGTGCCCAGGCGGGTCTCAAACCCACAGGCTCAGGCAATCCACTCACCTCAGCCTCCCAAAGCGCGGGATTACAGGCTGAGCCACCGAGCCCCGCTACCTCGTCTTTTTTAACATATACTTTTTGCCTTTGTCTTTCCAACAGGTCAGCGAACAGATTGCAGTTTAGCCAGGTGAGTGTGGCTTAGAACAGGCCTAGCTAGAAGGGGATAAAGAGAGGGGCATGGGGTAAAGCAGTCCCAGCCTGGGAAAGAGCCAAGGAGTTGAGTTGTAAAGGCATTGAATGACTTTGCAAAGCAGTCCCTGGGATGGGGGTTGTTTCCTTCCCTTCACCTTGCTGGCTCCATCTGGTCTCAGATGGAAATAGAATTTTCTGGGACTTAGGGAAAGAACTGAGCAGAACTGAGTGGAGAGAGTTATCATTTGCTGAAATAGTCTCATAGACTACCCACTGCATTGCAAGGAAAATAAACCTTCGACTCTGGAGGATGCTGGTAACCTAACCTTAGCTGCTTTGGGAAGTTTGTGACCCAAAGAAAGGAGATCAGGGATAGCATTTGATCTGATTCTTTATGCCCAGTAAAGATGACAGTGCCTAATTAGTGACTGTTGCTGGATAATGAAATATTACATTGCATTGGCTTGCCCAAGAGCATTGGTTAAAAAAAACTTTGCCTAATGTGCAAGTATGCAATCCTCCCAGTCTTTCCCCACCTTCCACTCCCTCCTCAACCCCAACCAAATATTTTCCCTCCCAGTCATGGTGCTGCTATGAGAAAATTCGTGAGCTGGCAGAGAGCAAGGCATTCATTCAGCATACAATTCTCAGATGCCTAAAAATGTGCTGATTTTACTGGAGAAGGGCTTTAATGGGCCGGGATCCTTAGAGACCCTGAGTTAGCCCATTATATCAACCACTTATATCTGCCAACACACACAATAATCATGAGGCCATTTACAATTATAGACTCGTTATTTAGAGATAGCTTCATTTGGCTTTCATCATTTTGTCATTGTGGATTACAATAAAGATCCCATTAATATACCAGTCTTGATGACTAGAGGGAACCAGAATAATAGAATTCATTGGAATGTATCTTTTTGGTGATAAGGTCTTAGTATAAGTTCACCTGAGGTCCTGTGTCTGCAGAAAGCTCTGTGGGACTGAAAAGAGCTGAGCTGAATTTCCTGTTGCTGGGTTATTTCTCTGTGTGACCTTGAGCCACGTTTTTCCCTTCTCTGAACTCTGGTTTTCTCTTCTATAAGACAAGAGCATTACAATAGATTTGAGAGCTCTAGGATTCCGTAAAGGTTTCTCAGGAGTGGTTTCTCAGGGACAGAGCATTGCCCAGTAGCCAGGCTCTGATTCCTACCTTCACTCACAGCAGTATAGCCCTGCCCTCCATCGTTTGGTTGTTGTGCTTTTGAGTCGGATTTTCTTTGAGAAAATCCTTCTGAGGCTAAACACAGCTTGAAAAACACTGACCCAGACGATCCCCAAGGTTCCTTCCAGACTGGATGCTCTACCTTCTTGAAAAAAAAAAAAACACAAAAAAATTATATAAAGATAGGGATCTTTAAAGATATCCAAGTGTGGAGGGGGAGGACTGTAGCATTCTATGGAATTTACCAGTTTCTCCTTGCAAGCAGAAAGGTCTTATTGTCTAACCCAAATATATTTCCCCCAAATTGAACCAATTTCCTTATTCTAATTTTGAGTGGAGGTAGACATGAAAAGCAGGGATTTCTGTGCTTTTGTGAAGAAGACAGCTTATCGGGCTTCATTTGGGAAGTAACTTACCAAATCTCTTAGCCATTTTGGGACTGAGCTAAATAATGTGATTTGTTTCATTAACCACTACATGGGTTGTTTTTAATTATCAAAAACTTCTGAGTTTGAAAGTGGTTGTTTGTCTCATTTTTCATAATTTTCTCTTTTTCCTCCCTGTTGCTGGATCCGTCCCCTCTGATTTGGTGGGATAACAACAGGCGTAGCTCCACCGTGAGGAAACAGGTAAGGGCCCAACAAGAACCAGGCTGCTTTGACATGAAAATACACTACATCCCACAGACATCTATGGGACTCCACTGTGGGCAGGACAGACACTTTTCTGATGTCATGCCTACATTTGGAATGTACCATTTAGTCATAGTATGTTTATTATTATGGCAACTTCATTGATTTAACTTTAGAGTGGCCATAGTCTTTTTGACTTATTTCTCTTCTATCTAGTGATTTATTCTCTTGCATACTCCCTAGTATTGGGGCAGATTCTTCCAGAAATGCCCATGGTTTCTGTACCAGTCCGTTTTGCATTGCTATAAAGAAATACCCGAGGCTGGGTGATTTATAAAGAAAAGAGGTTTTTTCTGACTCATGGTTCTGCATGATGCTGGCCTCTGCTGGGCTTCTGGTGAGCCTCAGGAAGCTTACAGTCATGGCAGAAAGCAGTGAGGGAGTAGATGTGTCACATGGTGCGAGTAGAAGCAAAGGAGGGGGAAGTCCCAGGCTCTTTTAAACTACCAACTCTCAAGTGAACTAATAGAGAGAGAGAGCTCATTCATTACCTCAGGAATGGCATCAAACCTCATGATTTAGACACCTCCCACTAAGTCCCATCTCCAACATTGGGCATTACATTTCAGCATGAGATTTGGAGGGGCCAACAATCCAAACTATATCAGCATCCTTTTCCAAGAGACCACAAAAGAGGCCTGACACTTCTAGCATACATACTAATATATCAGTAACTCACAGCAGCTAATTACCTAGACCAGACAATCTCGCTTTAAGTTTGCAGATTTTGTTTGATTGTTCCTGGTGGTATAGTCATTCAAGATGTGTTCCTAAAACATGCTAACATTGTAAAGATTAAGTCTGGTCTAGGAATGATAGGCAAGAGCTGTTCAACTCTGCAATTCTGTGCATGATCTTCAATGTTGTATTAATATTAAAATCTGCCACTGGGCAGCCTGCTCTCATTACCCATATTAGGAGGGATCTTAAAAGAGCAGTGGCATGGATAATCCACATCAGTGGATAATCTAAACAGCACTTGTGCTTGTTTAAAAAAAAATTAATTGAAGTATTTTTTGCAGTAGCAAATTTGACTTCCTAATTATACTTTATGGCAAATACTGAAATGATTTTGTGTCTCCTAAGCTGATACCAGCTATGCAGTAGCAGGGAGGGGTGGAGAGAGCTCAGAAATATCTTTGTGTCTGCTCAGGGGAAAGCTAATCCAGGCTTTAAAAAAATCATTTTGGGTAATTCTCAGTGGCTCTAGCCACGGGGAGATAATCGAATGTAGAGGGTGCATGGTTTCTGTGGTGTTGGCAGCCCCAGCATCTCTTCAGCTCATCTGACTGCTCTGGGTGGGTGCGTCAACTGGGGAGCTTGGATGATATATGTCTTAACTTGTCTTGGCTTTGCTGTCACAATCTTTTCCCTTTTCTACTTTGGATCTCATCTTAATGGGAACGCCATCAGATACAATTACACATTTTTTAAATTATAAAAATTTCATTATAACTCTCCTTCCTCTTGTTCCTCTATTTCTTTCATCTTCTCTTTCTCCCGTAATTTTATTTAAACTGAGAGAGGAATGGAGTGCCTTCCAGGGATAATTTATTGCATTTAAAATTAATAGGTAGATATCTTGCAGAGGGAGCGAGCCTTTTTTCCTTTAATACTAATGAAAGAAATAAACTTGAAGTTTGTTCATTTCAGCTCCTGGACTGAAACTGGGCCTCTTGCTTGTAGATGGAGTATATGTGCAAGGGCTTTGCAGCCTCCACTCTGGCTGCAGGAGTGCCAGAGACCACAGTTTGGCAGGTGGTATGTGCCCTTGGTTGGACTCACCATTGGAGGAGAACGGCACCCATCTGGTTTGCATCCTGCCGCACCTAAGCAGTTGCATGCAAAGTGTATTTACCTAGCACTAGGTTTGCGTAAGAGTTCCAGGATGTACCAAGAAACCCAAGCAAATATAACCTTGTTTTCTTTCTGCTATCCCAGTTCCTCTCCAGAAATTAATATCTATTAGTAGGTCAGCAAAAAGTTTTTCTAAGATGGTCAAGAAGGTAAAATAGTAATTTGGAAGGTGAGTAATCTTGTATAAGTAACCAGGAAATGTTTGTTCATTTATGGCAAACCAGAGGAAGAATCCGGTATCTTTTGTTTTTGAGAGTCCCTAATGTAGTTTAGTCATTTTTGACCCTGGCAAAGACTAGGTTCAAACCATCCCAGACCTTTTTAAAAAAGGAAACACTTCCACTGCTTCTTCTAGACCTTCCCTGCTCCCTGCAAGACCAATTATCTCTCTCGGTCATGGCTTCCATGTCTTCTTTGCTAGCCTTTCTTTCTCCATTTATTTAAAGCTAGGCATATCTTCAAGACTCTGTCCTTTCCCTTGTCAGTCTTGTTCCCTTAGATGAATCTTTCTCTCCTTCCCTAAGCATCCTTTTGTTCTATAATGCTGTCTTTCTGAGTCTTAGGCTTTAGCTCCTCAGTGATTGACTGGACATTTATGCTTGAAAGTTGAGATAGCACCTTCCATGCTCAGCATCAATCTCTTCACCTTCCACATCATCACATTTTGATTTCCTTAGCTCCTCTCCTCACTTCTCTATTTGTGTTCATGAGGGCTTTCCATTCTTCACAGTCCCTGAGGCCCCAAATCTTATCTTTTATGCCTTTTTTCTCATTACCCACATCTAATCACTTGTCATTGTATTTTCTCCCTTGATGAAAATGGAAATTGACAATGTAATAGGGGTCATTACCCAACAAAAATCCTAACCCTCTTACTCGTAAGAAATTATGCCAAACAATGCATATTTAGACATTATCTGTCCACCTTTGTGATTGTTTTCTCCTGCAAATCACTGGACCAGTGCTTCACTATCTTTTTCAAGTTAGGCCCTACCCCTCTCTCTCTACTTTTGGTTTAAAGTTTCCTTAATCTGATTGGATAGGAATTTGACCTGATTGTCCTCAAAAACCCCTTACAAACTTGAGATTATATGGCCAAAAATATAGTATATAAACATATTAAACTGACATGGTTTCTAAACATTGGGGAAAGAGAGAAAGAGAAAGGGAGAAACAGTGAATAAGAGCACATTTAGAAACTGCTCAGTCAGCTGTATACAAAGACAGTCATGAAGTGCGAGTCTTTGGGGGCACCACCAGAGCACACAGGTACATCTGGGGAAATGAATTCACTCATAGCTCAGAAGCATTACAAGGAGAGGGGAGTTTGGCAGTGTTCAAAACCTTTGTGATTATGTCTATTTTGTGCTTCCACTGGACTCTGTTTTAAACTCCATTGGAACAGTGGATCAGGAAAATGCTCTTCTGCAGGACAGGTCATCTCTGGCCCACCCTTGTCTGCCATAGACTATCCATCAGGACAATTTCTGAGTGCTGCTGGCAACCATGGACATTCAGGTTGTTGTCTTTGATGCCCTGTTTCCTATCAACCCTTTGTACTTACATTTAACTACCATTAATATTCTATTTCCTGCACATCCAGGCAGAATTTTGCTCTCACATAACTTGTTGAAGCCAACTTTACTTCCTCTGGGTCTTTATATATAAATCTCGGATGAGTAAAACTTTACGAACACTCATTATCACTGCTGCTACTATTTAAAAAAAAAATTTTAACTGATAATATAATAATTGGACATATTTATGAGGTACATATGGTATTTTGATACATGTACATAATGTGTAATGATCACATTAGGGTAATTAGGATGTCTGTCATCTCAAATATTTTATCATTTTTTGATGTTGGGAACATTCCAAATCTAATCTTCTAGCTATTTTGAAATATATAATAATTTATTGTTTGCTATTGTTACCTTACTGTGCTATTGAACAGTAGAACTTATTCCTTATAACTAACCATATTTTTGTACCCATTAAGCAACCTCACTTCATGTCCCACTTCCGTCTAGTCTTTCCAGCCATAGTAACTATCATTCTACTCTCTACATTCATGATATCAATTTTTTTAGCTCCCATTTATAAGTGAGAACATGCGATACTTGTCTTTCTGCACCTGGATTATTTTATTAAACATGATGTCCTCCAGTTCCTCCATTTTGCTGCAGATTTCAAAATTTTATTCTTTTTTATGACTGAATAATATTCCACTGTGTATGTATACTGCATTTTCTGTATCTATTCATCCGTTGATGAACACCAGTTGCTTCCATATCTCAGCTGTTGGGAATAGTGTTGCAATTAACATGGGAGTACAGGCATCTTGATATCTCAATATCTCTTTCACTTACTGATCTTCTTTCTTTTTGATTTATACCCAGCAGCAGGATGGCTGGATCGTATGGTAGATCTATTTTTAGGTTTTTTGTTTGTTTGTTTTTTGAGCAGAGTCTCGCTCTGTTGCCTAGGCTGGAGTACAGTGACACGATCACGGCTCACTGCAGCCTTGACCTCCTGGGCTCAGGTGATCCTTCTACCTCAACCTCCTGAGTAGCTGGTACTACAGGTGCATGCCACCATGTCCTGCTAGGGTTTCTGTTGTTGTTGTTTTTGTTTTTAATTTTTTGCAGAGACAAGGTCTTGTTATGTTGCCCAGGCTGGTCTTGAACACCTGGTTCAAGTGATCCTTCTGCCTCTGCCTCCTAAAGTGTTGGGACTACAGGTGTGAGTCACCAGGCCCTGCCTATTTTTAGTTTTTTGAGGAGCTTCCCTACTGTTTGTGTAGTGGCTGTTCTCACCAACAGTGCACAAGCATTCTCTTTTTTCTGCTTCCTCACGAGTATTTGTTATTTTTTGACTTTTTGGTAATAACCATCTTAACTGGGGCTAAATGATATCACATTGTGGTTTTTTTTAAATTTACATTTCCCATGATTAGTGATGTTGAACATTTTTTTATATAACTGTTAGCCATTTGCATGTCTTCTTTTGAGAAATGTCTATTCAGATTAATTGCTCATTTTTAAATCATATTGTTTCTTCCTTTGCTATGGAGTTGATTGAGTTCCTTATATATTCTGGTCATTAATCCCTTGTCATAAGGATAGTTTGCATATATTTTCTCCCATTCTGTAAGTTGTCTCTTCACTCTGTTGATTGTTCCCTTTCTTGTACAGAAACTTTTTAGTTTGATTTAATCCCATTTGTCTATTTTTGCTTTGGTTGCCTGAATTTTTAAGGTTTTACCTAAAAGAATCTTTGCCCAGACCAGTGTTCTGAAGCATTGCCCTAGTATTTTCTTCTAGTAGTTTTATAGTTTCAGGTCTTACATGGAACTCATTCATCAAAAACTTTGATTTGATGTTTGTACATGGTGAGCAACATGGGTCTAGTTTCATTCTTCTGCTGCTACTATTTATAAATGGAAAATGTAATAACAGAAGTCTGTAAACATAAAGACTTCCCCAAAATGGAGCCTTTTTTTGTCTTTCTTATAGTGGAATCCAGTTTCTTCATTAGCGTAAGGGAAGAAAGGACAAAGATTCTTTCTCTAAGATATCCCTGACTGGCAAAAGTCACTGATGCTGACAAGAGAACAGACACTGGCTGCTGTAGCTGGAAAGCTGAAGGAAGCAGATGGGTTTGGGGGTCACAAAGATGAACATTTGGGTCACTGAGACCTTCCTGATTCCAGCTCTTCCTTGGCACATGCAGTACTCCCTTTGGCAGCATCCCTGGTTCCCGGAGAGTTTAGGAGCTAGGGGCTAAGCCAGCTCTTCTGTCAGCCTGACTTCTTCATGAGACCCAGCTGCTTCCCTAAGAGTCGCCAAACCCTGGCAACAGTGGGAAATTCACAGCCAGGGGAGGGGCACAGGCAAACCTGTGAAATGGGCAGAAGCCACACGGACCCATCCCACTTGAAAGTCAAGTCTCTGTCTTGAACATCTAAAGGCCTTTCTAGTTAGGTTTCAGGCCCCTCTGCCTGATCTTTTTCTTCTACAAAGCTGAATTATTGTGCATTTAGCTGCATTATGAACCCTACTGGTTTTGAGTAATACTTTGTATGTACACTGGTGAGGTTTACTGAACTCCTAGGATGCAGTATATGTAGTGGTAAAGTATTCAGTCTTAGAGGGAGACTTCTTGGGTTTGCCACTTACCAGCTATGTAACCATAACAGCTATTTAACCTCACTAAGCCTTCTTATCCTTATTTGTCAAATGAATATAATAGTAATGCATACATACATATTCCATAGTGTTGTCACCAGAACCAATCAATCTAAAGGACTTAGTACCTGGCCCAACACCTCTTTAAATTCCTCAGTTAATGGTGGGCACTAATGTTCATGTGCCAATAGGATATATTACTCTTCTCACAATCAGTTCCCTCCCCCAGTTTGATGGCAAATTGAGATCCAAAGAAGTTCAATAACATAAGCAGGATTCTGCAGCAAAATGGCAAAACAAAGATTGACATCTGTAAGGCCTGCTTCTTTGCTTAGTACTAGTCACCACTATTTCCAAGAATTAATTTGTCTTTTCTTTCTTACCTTGTGCCAAACAAACTCTCTAAAACTCCCGTTGGTTCATTCCACTACCTTCAACCAGTATTAATCAAGCATCTGCGATGTGAGAGTGTCGTGATCAGACCTGGACACCCTGGAATTGACATAGGGGAGCTTGGGAGGTAGTGGCGACAAGTGTCAACAAATACCCACACATTTGAGTCACAATCAGGGTTGAGGAGAGCATGTCAGCAACTGAAGCAGCTCGTGCCAAGCCATAAGGCAAAGGAAGACTTATTGAAGGAGAAAGGCAGCCATTGTGGCTGTAGCAGAAACTAGGGGGAAGAACATATGATGAAACTTGAGGGAAAGACAGGATCCCAGACATATAAGGCTGTGGGAAGAGAGTAATGAGAAGTCTTTGAAAGAGTTTAAATGATGAGATGTGCAACTTTCAAAATCACCTGATCACTGTTGTGAAGGAAGAGGAAAGTGGATTGGAAGATGGCAAGGGTGGGAATTGAGATATTGGTGGATTGAACAAGGTTGATGGCAGTTGATTTGGAGAAAAGTGCATGAACTTGAGAGAGGATATATAGGAGGCAGACTTCATGAATGTATTGATTGATTGGATAGCTGGGCAGGGATGGGAGTAAGAGAGTGAGGACCTGGTTTGGGGTAAGGAAGATGATGTGTTCCATTTAGGACATGCCAAAATTTAAGGCTTCTGTGGGGCATTCCATGTAGGTGGTTGTGTTTGTGTTCTGGAACTTGAAGGGCATACCAGGTAGAGCTTTGTGGACCGGCCACTGATCCACTGAGACCACTGAGACAGTTCTACACAATTTGTTCCAATTTCTCTGACCCTGGGCTATCCCTGTTTGAAAATTCTAATGCTGTTTCTCTTTGACTTTTCAGGATTCTAGCCAGGCAATTCCTCTGGTGGTAGAAAGCTGTATCCGGTTTATCAGCAGACACGGTAAGCAGGATTACAGTCTTGCCCATATTTGTTCAGTGACTGGGAAGAACTTCCAGGAATTCTTTGCAGAGTAAGAATAGAGATTGACTTCCCATCCTGACATTCTCTGAAAAGGAATACATTCTTATTTGTTCTCATAACGTTTACTATCTCAGATTGGTCACACCTAGACATTGAAAGGAAGACATCATATATTATGACCCCAAATTCCTCAGCCACTTATCACACACCATTTTTTCTAGCTTGAGAATGGGTTTTAGATTGCAGCTGTTGTGTAAGTACAGCTGTTATTACGTGGTGGCAGTGGTTTCACCATTACTCACAGTCTTTGCATGTGGGGGCATCTCCCACTATATAGCCTGACCATTTTGTCACATTGGCTTTCTGTACTAGACTGGTTTGAAAACAACTCCTTTCCTACTGTTGTACTGATTCCTAAGAAAATTCAATTTTGTTCTGATTTGATCTCACTAGATACAAGGTCCCTGGGAGCTCAGTTAGTTAACTGGTCTTGACGTTGTATCCAACTTTTGAGAATCTGCAAGGGCTAGCTCCTCCTCAATCCAAGACAAATCACACTCTTCTATTTGGACAAAACTGAATCTCATAAACTCCATTCCTCGCCAGCTTCTGGTCTGGTTGGACAGAATTTAGAGATGGAGATAATTGCCAGAGAATTGGTTTTCCAAGTGTAAGAGTGTTTAGAAAGGACTAGTGCTGTGAAGATTTCCAGGAACCAGGCATCAGAAATTGTTTTTAGATACTGGCCTGTCTGGTGATAGGGAAAGGGGCAGAATGACCTTCCTGGAGCTAAGGGAGTGTGTAAAATATTGCTTGTCTAAATTCAGAGGCAGCCAATCTCTTTCTCTTCCCTCATCTTTTTCTCTCCTAGTAAACTGGGACATTGTTCGAGTTCATTTTTGGAATAGTAATTATTTTAGCATCCTTACAAATCATCTCATTCTAATCAGCTATAACTTAAAAATCATATTCTTATTTACTTGAAGTAACAGCATTATATATCACTATTAAACAGTCAACAAATATTTATCAAGTGCCTGATCAGTGCTGGCACCATGCATTGCCAAGTAAGAAGACAGAAACAGGAATAATACACTGTTCCTATCTTTAAGTGGCTTATGGTGCACTTGGAAGAAAATAAGTAAGCAAGTGATAAGTTAAATAAGAAGAGATAAGCTGTGGTAAATCAGAATAGCAGTATAAGAAATTTCACAAGATAGTAATGATTAATAGCATTTGGCAAAGATAAGTCCAAACTTATCCTCAGGGGAGGAAGAATTATTTGTGCCTAAAAGACAATAGGAAGAAGGTCTGAATTGCTGTTCACTCATCATGCATTCATTCACTAATTTATCCGTTCATCCATTCAACAAATATGTCAATTGCTTATTGTTTACCAATAAAAAGTTTCTACCCTCACATGTCACTGAAGGTTGGATAAGCGAATGATCAGCTGATCATCTAATAAATACAATATGTTGGGTGGTGGTGATTATCATGAGGAAAAGTCAAGCAAGGTAAGGGGATGGAGAATGGAGAGGGGACACTGTTCTAGGCAGGTTCAGAGAAAAGGCCTCTCCTTAGAAGGTGACATTTAAGCAGAGGTGTGAGGGAGTAAGCCATGTGTGTATCTGGTATTCTTGGGAAGGGAAAAGCAAATGCAGAGACCCTTGCCATATGCAAGGAGCAGCCTGCAGGGGCCAGTGTGGCTGAAGCAGAGTGAGTGAAGAGGAGAGTGGTAGCAGGTGAAGCCAGAGACCAGATTCTCAGGGCCTTGTGGGCTAAGGAGGTGTTTGGATTTTATTCCGAGTGAGATGAGAAGCTACTGGAGAATTTTGAACAGAGAGTCATCTTTTTAAAGGATCCATAGCTGCCGTGTGGAGATAACTGTAAGGAGGAAACAGGAAGCTACTGCGGTAGCACAAGGAAGACATGATGGTGCTCTAGACTGGGTGACCTGCATCATGTATCACTAGCCTGAGAAAGAATTCTTAGAATAATTAAAAGTCAAAAAGTCATAAGTCAGGGACCACCTGTATAGATAGATACTCTTTCATATTTTGTTACCTATCATGTAAGAAAGAAGAGACTATAAGAATATATGTGTATCTTCTCATTTTTGCAAAACAAAATACAGGAAGGATGAATCTAGGAACTAATATTTGATTGGATAGCTACAGGGGATAGATGGGAAAGGGGTGAAAGAATGAGACAAGGGGAGATGGAAAAGGGGCATTTCTCTTAGCATCTCTTCATGTAGTTTTTATTTTTATTATTTATTTATTTATTTATTTATTTTTTTGGTTTGAGTTGGAGTCTCACTCTGTCACCCAGACTGGAGTGCAGTGGCCGCTCCTGGCCACCGCAGCCTCAACCTGCTGGGTTCCAGCGATCCTTCCGCCTCAGCCTTCCAAGTAGCTGGAACTACAGGCGCGTGCTACCATGCCCGGCTAATTTTTTCTTATTTATTGTAGAGATGAGGTCTCACCAAGTTGCCCAGGCGGGTCTTGAACCCTCGGGTTGAGAAATATCTTTTTAAAAGAAGAATGTCAACTAATATAGAAAGGGTAATAGAAATCAAAAATCACCACTACAATAATAATTGATTCAAGCTGCACTGCAACAAAGAACTGGTAGATATCCTGGGGGAGCTCCAAGTCCTCTCCTCTGGGCTAATGCTCCTATCCCCAGCAGTTGGGAATACTGGATAAGGATCAACAATAGATACTAAACTATTGAGCGAAAGATGGTTGGGGAACAAAATATTCACATGATCTCAAAGAATCACCCTCATAAGTAATATACTAATTACAAAAAGATGCTTGCATTTTGCCAAGGAAGAAATATGGTGACTATCTCCAACAATGAGACAAATTGATGAGCCTTTCCTTATGTGATACCCAGAGAAGATAATATAAATACAAATGTAAATGCAAGTGTAAGTGTAAATGTAAATGTAAATATATGTTTTTTCTATGTTCCTGGTCCCCCTCCTCTAATTTTTTTGACCTGAATCTCATAATTAGGACCCAAATCAGACAAATCCAAAGTTAAAGATTTTTGCCAAACAGCTGGCCTGGACTCAGCAGAGTGGGCATTCAAGTCAATGAGTAGCTGAATCAATGAATGTAGATTCCTGGCTGGCTGACTGGCCAGTTGACTGACTGGACAATAAATTAATGAAAAAAAAATGGCCATATGGATGAATAGAGGATGGATGGGTGGTTGAACGAATGAACGAATGGATGGATGGATGGATGGATGGATGAATGGATGGATGGATAAAACAATTAATAAATGTAAATCAAAGGCTGGTTGGCTGGATGATAAATGGGTGGATAGATGGATGGACAGACAGATGGATGGACTAATGCTATATATAAAGTTACTCAGACAGTAGCTCAAGGTAGATCTTGAATGGGGTTCATCACAAGAAATGACGGAAGGGAGGGAAGGAGGGAGGGACAGAGGGATTTCACACATGTGAAATTTTTTATATCTCTTATTTTTTTTAATGAGTGGAGAAAAATATTCATTTTTTTACCTTAGGAATTAGGATTTAGTATGGATTTTGCCACACTTTACTGACAGTTTATTAAATAATTTCAAATAGTTGTAGTTCATTTTTTTTAAAGTAAAGTAGCATTCCAATATTGTAGATCCCAATGTCACCATTTGAAAGTATTTTGTCATTATATGCACCACCATCAAATATCACAATGAGTCACTATAGGCAATGACTAAATTGGAGTCACCAAATTTTAAACATTTATTCATAAAACTTCTGGCCCAATGCTGAGTTGAAAATCAGGAGCTGTAGTCCCAGGAATCTAGGAAAAAATAGGCTGCTGTGCTTTTCCATTCTCAGGGTGAAGACACTGCACTGACCATTCCAAGCATCAGCAATCAGTGGTCAGCATGGGTTGGAGTACACATAGATTTTAAAATGATGAGGGGGTCTTCCAGCCAGATGAAATCACCCACTAGAGGACTAGAACACTTTGGTTCCTCCTCCGGTGGACAGTTTCCACGTCCTCCAAAAAACAAAAGCAACTGACATTCCATAACCACCAATCACATCACTTCCATTCATAGTATCCAATATTCATGTGTGGAAGAGACACAGTCTTTGTCCTAAAAAGGACTCAATAAAATAAAAACAACTTCATATTCACTCATCCTCTTTCCCCCACTTTTAATGCTTTATAAAAGAGAGAAATTAATTTTTAAAGATGAAGCCCTAGTTAAAAACATATATTTATCAACAAAGGTGCCTGAACAAAGCATATTTGTATACCTAACCCTTAACTGTACCCCACAATATCATAATAAAAAATATTGATTATAAAAAAAAAATCTAGCTTGTGCAAATTCCCCCCCCCACAAAATCACTCCTCACTGGGTTTGGAATGAATAACAATTTTCCCTAACAATAAATAGATTCTAAATGGACAAATCTTACCTCCGATGTGTGTATGTATGAAACCTGTATTACAAAAATCTTAGTGAAGTAGGTGGCAATGCAACAGTAGTCTTAGAAATAATTGGAAAAAAAAAAGAAATAATGGATTGCCAGTGTCTTTTCGCCAGTTTCTTAAAAAAAAAAAAAGTTTATGAAGTTAGAAAAAAGCTGGCAGAGAGCTAGACACATGCGATTATTGAAAATAATCTTGCCTACCCCTCCCTAGCCACAAAGGAAAAATAATTAATTAGGTATCACAAAAGAATGGGGAAAACTAAAAAGGAAGATGCCAACGGATGAAGGCAAGGTTTTCTTCTTTAGAAGAAGAATTCCTCAACCAGAAAGATCTGAGGGGAATCGCTATGGAAATGTATCAAACTGCGCTGGGCCAGTGGCAAATTAGATACATATTGTTCTTTTGCAACCTTAGATCCATTTGTTCAGAGTCTTGGCATTGCTGGGTTTCACAAAGTTCAATGTCAGCAATTTGCTGGCTGGTGGAAATGATAAGCAGCTCAAAGGTTATCTAACAGTCATATAGCACTTTGTCACGTTTCATAGTGCATGCTGTCATAAACTGATTTACTACCTGTGCATTGCTCTTACTAAGAATAATAAAACTTAACTATCTTTCTGGATCATTCTGATCTGATGTTCTGCTAAAAACATGAGTTATTTTTTCTGAAAACTAAAATTTAGTGTTAATGACTTCTACTGCTCCTGCAATGTCAAGGTGGTTCAAGAAGAGGATGAAAAAAATTGACTAAAATACCTGGAACTAGCTCCTAGGATCTCTGAGACCAAATGTCTCTCATATTGCTTATAAATCCAGACAGAAAAGGGGCAAAAGAGGGGACAAAAGAAGTACCAGGTGGCTCTCAGAGCAGGGAATATTGAGGAACAGGGTTTGCTCTGTTCTGAGATAAAGTAGTGGAGGCTAAAAGCAGAAAGAGTATTTCTGTCTCGCTTCAAACAAAATAGGGCTGAAGAGCCAAGACCCAAGAAAAGCCAGAAAAACAATCAAGGACAAATACCATTTTTAGACAGGGCAGAATCAATTATTGGGGAATTAGAACTGGTCTCATATTTAGTCTTGATTCCTGGAGGGAATAGCAGTGTTACTGAAATGATTTAAGTGGGCATTGCAGCACAGTTAAATTAGGGGACTTTGAAATCAAGCCTATCTGGTTTTAAATCCTGGTACCACTACTTTTCTAACCATGTGACTTTAGGCAAGTTGCTTTACATCTGCCGTACAATAGCAATAATAATGATAATAACACTAAGTATCTATTGCATGGCAGAATTCAAACTAGGTGCTTTGTATGCATCATCTTATTTCATTCTCACTGTGATGTTATGCAAATTTTATTGTCCGTGCTTTTCAGATGAAGGAACTGAGACTCAAATACATAGAGCAACTTACCTTTCAGAATGGAACAAGATAGGTAAAAGGAGTTGGCAAAGAACTCTACTTAGTCTCCCCAGTTCCACTCAAAACACACTTACATTGAGTTCCTATCAGTTATGCATATTTAAGAACAGCAAAAAAAAAAAAAAGCTACTGTATTAGCTATGACATTTCTCAATTTATTAACACTTCTATTTTTAAGACTATTCATTCATTTAATTCTTTATAAGATGTGAAGTTTCAGTTTATGAAAGTGCTGACTGAGCCCCATCTCCTTGTATGAGGGATGGATTTAGATCATTGTTTAGGTCCCTTCCTAAGACCCAATTGTGATCATAGATACATCTAACATTGTAACAGTCTGTTTACATACTGGATTCATAAATCAATTCTACTATGTACATGTACATCTGAAATTGTGCTGTCTATGACTCTCCTTATAAACCACAAAGTGCCAGGTTATATAAAATTAGCACCTTGTAAATTGCTTTCTATGGTAATGCTAGTAACTTACGTTGATATGGACTTTCCAATGTCTGAAGTACCATGTACATTCTGATTTTGTCTTCTCATTATTATAACTATTTTTTAAAATATTATTATTTCCCCTTTGTGACCTGCTCAAGGTCACTCAGCTAATAAATGCCAGAGTCTGAGACTGGAACCCAAAACCAAGAATCTTAGTCCAGTGCTCTTTCTATTAAAACACACATCACATTATCAACTTCATCACCATCATAACCATCATCACCATCACTATCACAATCATCCTCATCACTATCATCATAAAGCTGACCATGTAACTTACACATTTACTTCTAGGCTGTGGCTAGACACTAGATGTAGTACAGACATCATTGTGAAGTATGGGCAGTTCTTGTTGGTTGGTTTTCCACCTGTTTTGTTCCCTAATTGTTGCCCAAAAAACTTAAAAAATCACTTTCCCAACTTTTTCCCTCCAACAAATCTGTTTCTACAAACTGCTATTCTTGACAATATGGTAAAAGAAAAGCAACCTCTTCAAATTATTTCACAAAGAAGTGGCTGTTGTAATGGTGTATGGGAGCTAGCTGGTATAGGCATGCAAGAGCTGACTGTCAAATACTTAGAATTTTTCAGCCTCTATAGGAAATTGGCAAATGCTACAATACAAATCAAGGTACTTTTTTAGAGAAAGCTGGTTAACCAATTCACCACTACTTAGTGACCAGTAGACCTCATAGGATAATTTGCACTTAAAACAACTGTATATGGCCGGGCTCAGTGGCTCAGCCTGTAATCCCAGCACTTTGGGAGGCCGAGGCAAGTGGATTGCCTGAGCCCGTGGGTTTGAGACCCGCCTGGGCAACTTGGTGAGACCGCATCTCTACAATAAATCAAAAACCAGCCAGGCGTGGTAGTGCACGCCTGTAGTTCCAGCTACTTGGAAGGCTGAGGCAGAAGGATCGCCGGAGCCCAGCAGATGGAGGCTGTGGTGGCTGGAAATGTCCCACTGCACTCCAGCCTGGGCGACAGAGTGAGACTCCAACTCAAAAAAACAAACAAACAACTGTTTACTCAGCATGGAAGTGGCATCAAAATAGATGCATAGACCAATAAAACAAGCACACAGATAAATTCATGCATTTACAGTCAACCAATCTTCAACAAAGATGCCAAGAACACACAGTGGAAAAAGAACAATCTCTTCAGTAAATGGTGTTAGGAAAACTGGATATCTAAATGCAGAAGAATGAAACCAGACCATTGTCTTACACCAAATACAATAATCAACTCAAAATGGATTAAAGACTTAAATGTAAAATCTAAAACTGTAAAACTACTAGAAGAAAACATAGGGGAAAATCTCCATGACATTGATCTGGGCAATGAGTTTTTTAATATAACCCCAAAAGTATAGCAACCAAAGCAAAAATAGACAAATGGGATTTATGTCAAATTAAAAAGCTTCTGCACAGCAAAAAGATTAATATCCAAAATATATAAGGAACTCAAACAACTCACAGCAAGAAAACAAATAATTTAAAAATGGGTGAAGGACCTGAATAGACAATTTTCAAAAAGAGATATACAAATGACCAATAGGTATGTGAAAAATGCTCAGTATTACTAATCATCAGGGAAGTGCAAATTAAGACCACAATGGGATATCACCTCATACCTGTTAGAATGATTATTGTCAAAAAGATGAAAGATAGCAAGTGTTGGCCAGAATGTGGAAAAAAGAGAATACTTGTGCACTTTTGTGGGGAATGTAAATTAGTACAGCCATTATGGAAAACAGTATAGAGGTTCTTCAAAAAATTAAAAATAGAACTACCACATGATCCAGTAGTTCCACTTTTAGGCATATATTCAAAGGGGATGAAATCTGTGTGTCACAGAAATAGCTGCACTCCCATGTTCATTATTCCATGCAGCTTTATTCATAAAAGCCAAGGCATGGAATCAACCTAAGTGTCCATCAGTGGATGAATGGATAAAGAAAATGTAAATATATGTATACACAGACACACACAATGGAATTCTGTTCAGTCTTAAAAAAGAAAAAAAATCCTGTCATTTGTGCCAACACAGATGAACCTAGAGGATGTTACGCTAAGTAAAATAAGCCAGGCACAGAAAGATAAATGCCACATTGTCTCACTTAAACATGGAATCTAAAAAAGTTGAACTCATAGAAGCACAGAGTAGAGTGGTGGTTGCTAGAAGCTGAGGGTAGGATGGGGGTTAGGGAAACGTTGGCCAAAGGGTGCAAACTTTCAGTTAGATAGGAGCAATAAGTTTGGGCAATCTATTGTACAGCATGGTGACTATAGTTAATAATAATGTATTGTATACTTGAAAATTGCTAAGAGGAAATCTTAAATGTTTTTACCCCCTCAAAATGATAAGTGTGTGAGGTGATGGATATGTCGATTGGCTTGATTTAACCCTTTTGCAATGTATGTATATATCAAAACATCACTTTGTACACCATAAATATATACAATATTTATTTGTCAATGATACTTTAACAAAGTGAAGTAGGTGCTTATTAACTAATAAAATCCCAGGCAATGAGTTGGTGAATTGGAGAAGATTCTACAGTATGATGGTAATATCTGGATGGAAAAGAGATCCTTTCCCAGCATCCTTTAATCACAGTATTAGGTTAAGCTGAACTTGGATAATAATACAAATTCTGTTTACTTAGTACATACTTTATTCTTTATGCACATGTATGTCAGTCAATCTTCATGAAAACCTGTGAAATAGCATCTCCCTATTGCAGATGGAAAAACTGAGGCCCAAATAAATCAGGAGACTCAACCAAGATCATATAAGTAAAGGGCATAGCTGGTATTTCAGTTTACTTAGTTTGGGCTCCAGTTATTGTATAGTTTCCACCCAGTGATCCTGAATAATCAATACAATGATGTTATTGACAAAGATAACAGAATTGTTAAAGTTTTGCCTGAGAAATGTCCTAAATAGTAAGTTTATACATGCAAATATAATAGATGACCTTGACACTCTTCTCCATAGAATCAGAATAATGGTTTGGATAATTCCATAGTCCCTCCAGGTCTTCTAAGCTTAAGATTTTGTACTACACACACTATGTTCATTATTATCTAATGTATGGATTGGATTGTTCAACATTTCTTTGATTGTCTTCCTCAAAACTATGACTAGAAAAGGCTTTCATCACAATCATCAGGCCTCTCCTCATTTCAAGCTACACCTCTCCTCACCTTTAAAGCAATATTTTGCCCTTCAAAAACCCACCATGAATTGTATCAAACTTAAAACACAACAAACCATTTATCCTTAGAAGGTTGTCATAATTGTCCTGACTATATTTGCTAATGATTGATGCTCTCCAGGTTTACACAAGAGATTTGTCCATCTGTTTTTCTAGGTAGAACATGAAATGAATTTGTGAAGGCAAGGTTGTGACAACAGTCTCACTTCTCCCAGGCAACAGATTATGATACTACACACCCAATTATTATATTACTGCAGAATCTGCTCAGAAGGAAAGAGATAGCTGATCCCAGCACAAACTACCTGAAAGACCAGCAAATGGCAAGATCATAAAATAATAGTAACAGCTAACACTTATTGAGCACTCACTGTGTGCCAGGTACCACTCTAAGCACTCTACTATATTAACTCTTTTTATCCCACCAACTTAATTATTTCTAGTACACCTTGCTGTCACTCTAAAAAAAGTTATCTATGCGTAGACAGCAAGGATAAACTTCATCAACTTGACTCTAGCACCACAAATTACATTCTCCTGAACTCAGTTTCCCTGACTCATTGTGCTTCCTGATATCCATACAGCTAATGGATTATATACAAGAGAAGAACCTAAGCGATAAATACTTTGGATCTAGGCAATCTATCTCCAGAGTCCATTCTTCTAACTCCTACACTATATTGTATTAGTGAGGACATTGGGAACCAAGAAGATGGAGTGAATTCACTAAGATTACAATTATTAGAAACCACAGAATCACAGCATCTTAGAATTAATACAAAACAAAACTATTAAACATAGGCATTCAAATATTTCAAGAGAATATTCCTTAATATTTCAAAACGAAAACAAAACAAACCTGCATAAACGTCTCTTTGCATTACATATCATGCCAAAATCACCAAGAAAATCAAGCAAGTACAACTTGATCCTAATTTTTGAGTTTAACTTGAGGACTAGATATAAACTACATTTATTCCATAGCATTTCACTTATCATTTCTGGAAAAAATTATAAAGCCCAAGATTTAAAATGATTACCTTCTGTTAGTAACTAGGGTGAAACATATGGAAAGTAGTAAACCTCAGAAGAATCTAGTCAAAAAACATACTCACTTGGCTAAATACACCCCATATGTCCCATGTAGGTACCAACACTTTTGAAAACCATGCCCCTGTTATTTTGAAATGTATGTCCCTGTGATTCCCACTTACCAGAATTGTTCTTCCTCAGTATCAAAAAAGAAGGTTTAGAAGCATCAAAGTGTTTAGTGAAGAGCTGAGGATTTTCCCATCTTTCCCTCTAGATTCAGAGGTACTTGTAAACAAAATTATGTTGAGAAACCCTGTTAACTCTTCTTCCCTACTCTACCTCAGTAACTCTCTCACTGGTCTGAAATTCTCTTTTGAAGTATTATCAATAATTTAGACATCAAAGTTTTCAAGTACCCCAGAATCAGGTAAATGAACTCACAAAGTGGGAATCTATCTATAAATTTAGTTGGAAGCTCTCAAACTAAGTGAGTTAGAATAACCTGGGGATTCATTAAAATGCATTCCTTCAGAGATTCTCATTTAGTGAGTCTGCAGTAGGGCCAAGGAACCTACATTTTAAACAAGAGTTCCAGAATATTCTGATGTGGGGAGTTGATTCAAAGGCCATGAGAAATACAGCTCTACAATATCAAAGGCACTAGAGGGATAAGCGTCCATCAAAGGGAGAAAAGTCTAAAACAGCACAAGGGCATCTAGAACAAGATGGTGGCCTACAGGCACTGGGCCAAAAAGAGGCAAGGTTAGGCAGAGAGGCATAGAAAGAACTGTGGAATTGCTGGTATTTGGATGTGGAGGACTACCAAAGATAAGCTCTGTCTACCCGAAATGTCTGCTAAGCTCCATGTATCCAGCTTACAAAATCACAAGACAGATATAAAAATCAAATCTGGACATGAAACATTCTTCCAGTATAGAATAGAGGAAAAGATAGTAATGGAAGGATCCTAGTTAAGTAAGGGACATTGGACTCTTAAAAAATATCTAAAGACAAGAGCCTAAGTGATATTTTGAAAATCACCAATTTTTTCAAAGTTTCAAAGTTAAGGCATTATCTTCAGCCAGAGAAAAATCCTCTCCTTATTTTTCCAAGTCATGATGAAATAGGAAAATGTTCTTTTTAAAAATTTTTTATTTTAAAGATGTGGAGTACAATTCAGGGTTAGGTATACAAATGGTCACTGCACAGGTAAGGTTTGGGCCTCACTTTGGTCCCTACTTCACCTGGTTTGAGATCAGGTACCCTTATTGATGAAGCGTGCCTCCCATCCCCTGGCAGTTTCCCACAATTGCCAATGGAAAAAGCTCTTTAAATCAATCCCTTTAAGTATCTTACCTTCTACGTTGTCGGATCCCTGATAAAACCAGTAGCATAATCGCAACTATGACAATGCAAAATATCACACCAAATATAATAATCCAGATGGGCACAGGTGGGTCTGTGGGTGGTGCAAGAGTGGAAGGAATTTTTAAAAATTCCAGAGTCTGGTCACTCAAAAAGAAGGCATTGTTGATCCGGTTCCTATTCATTCTAAAATACAATAATGATTAAAAACAAACAAAATAAGACAGGGAATAAAAACATTAGAAACAAAGTACAAACCTGTCTGTCCATGATTATAAATATCTCTATAAATAAAGCACTCTCCTAGAGTGATTTGAGTTCCTCTGTGTATATTCCCAGAAGGGAGATTGCTGGATTGCTGGGTCGATAATTAGATCTTTTAGGAATCCCCACACTGTTTTCCACAGAGGTTGTACTAGTTTACACTCTCACCAACAGTGTAAAAGTATGGGAGATTAGTACATCTACAACCACAGTGCAGTCCAAAATGTTGCATGCAGGAGGCAAATATGGGTACAATGGGAGCAGAGAGGAAGGCCAAGTATACTGTAAGGAAAAGTCAGGGCTGCTTTCCTGTGGAGGCAATTTTTGAGCCATAGTTTAAGAGACAAGTAGTTCTTTAGACCAAGGTGTGTAGTAAGCACAGGAATAGAGACATGGTAAAGGACTAAAGGCAATGGTGGCTTGGGATTTCAAAAATTTAGAAAAATACATTACTTCTCCTTGGAAGCATCTGTATTTTTGGTGGTGATGGCAGTTAGGAAAAGGGTGGTAGCAAAGACTTATTTAATTGAAATTAAGTAAGTGAGTTCCTGACTGGAATTTGCAAACTAGGTGAGAAGTGTCTTTGGAGATATTTTAGGACCTTAACTGAATTCATACTACATGAGCTGACTTCATCTACCTCTAGAGCAGCCCTGGAAAATAGAAATATAGCATGAGCCTCATGTGACTTAAAATTTTCTAGTAGATGTACTAAATAAAGTAAAAAGAAACAGGTGAAATTGATTTCAAGAATATATTTTTTGTCCAACATAGCCAAGAAAATATTAATATAATTTCAACATGTAATCACTATTGAATTAGTCCATTTTTAAATGTTGTACCGTCTTTGAAAGTTGGTGTATATTTTACATTTAGAGCATGTCTCATTTTGGACTAGCCACTTTTCTATTGCTTGATAACCACATGTGGTTGGTAGCTACAGTATTGAACAGCCTAGGTCTAGAGCCTGGTAGTAATGGCTTGAGACTCTCTCCAGACCAGCACCAGGATATCAGGGAAAACCTTGTTTGCCAAACAATCTGTGAATGTGAAAGTGAACCCCAGTCAGAAAATCTAAGGCAAGGAATACTTGCAATGTAATTTTTATCAAACAATGGAATGTTTTCTTTTTTAATAACCTAATATTGATAATCTCGGAACACAAACCTTTCCACAAAATAATGAACCCCACTGCTAAGATTTAACTCTGAGAAAAATGAATAGTTGCTCTGCATTCTCATTCTATCTACCTGGTGGTTAACCCTTTGCTACTTTCTCACTCTAGGCTAGGACTGTACTCCATCATCTCTCAGGCTGACTGGAAGTTCTAACTCAGGTACAGATTAAATCTGTTCCACCACTGGAATCCCAATTGGTATCAATCACCATGGAGCCAAGACAGGTGTTGAATTAGGCCAGGTCCTCACAAAAGAACTACAATAGACATCTTAGAACTGATTGATCATTCCCTGACTTCATTCCATAGGCACGAATACTCAGGTAAAGAGGAAAAAAATCACTGGATATGGTGGCTGCATGCACTGGTTCAAGTTCTCACTCTATTTCTTTCTAGTATGGTGGTCTGAACAAATTAATTCATCTCCCCGAGCCTCAGTTTCTTCATTTATAAATAATAATTATTATTACTCAAAATAATAATAATTGCTCAAAACTTATTGGTGTTAATATTAAATGCCACAGATGCATAAGAACATGTCTTGTGAACCAGAATGTGCTATCCAAATATTAGGTGGAACTAGTATTATTTTGCCCAGTCATATAGATTCTTCAGCCTTGAAATTCCTATTACCTGTTCTCTAGGTATCATCTCATTTTTTTCACTCTATTCTTCCTTCTTCATATTGTTTCCTTTACTCTCATCCACTCCTGATGCACCCTACTCATTCCCTAACATAAATTCTCATTCTATAGGCCATCTCCACTCATTAAATAGCTTCTCCTGCTACGACCTTTGACATTTTGTTGTGAACCTATTCGTGTACTTCCTGGGCCTTGGCCCCAAGCACTCACTCTTCCTCTTCCTATCAACTGAAACCTAGTTTAACTACAGTGCCTTCATTTTCCTTACAGTCCTCACAAATCACAAGACTTGAATAAAATCCTTTTCCACGTGAAATATATTGCTCATTTTTACTCCCTAAGTGGTGAGCCTTAACAGTATTCTTAGTGGCAAAAGTTCAGAAACAATTTTGTTTAAACCTTGTTAGGGCAGAGCAAACAATTTTCCATTGGTATACCTCCTCAGGGTCTTTGCTTCAGCAGGAGAAATAGATGATTATTCACAAAAACCTTTGGCATTCGATTATATACTAATTATCTTAAGTGTTAATATTTTACAGAGAGCAAATAAGTTCTTTTACCAGGCATTTCTCCTTGGTAAGGAGAATAACACACATTTCAGTAACTTGTAAATCTTTTGTGGGGAGAGTTACTTTGCTTTGTTCTTGTTTATTTACTAAATTCATTCTTCCAACATATTTTTGCCCAAATCAATCATGTGTGTTCTGGCACATACTAAATGCACATTAATTGAAATAAAAACAAATTGCATCCTTCTTGGAAGTCAAGGATTAGCTTCACCTTTGAGTTTGTTATGATCACAAGAAGGGAAGGAGGTCAACTGTCAGGAGAAATTATAAAAGCTTGAATGGGCAAAAAAGATTAATGGACATTTTCCCAAGTGTCCTGCCTAGTGCACATTTCTGGGAAATTTCTACCTCTTATTGTCTTCCAGCTATTTTACAAATCCGTAAGTTCTAGAAAACTGACATAGTGTAAATTATCCTTGTCCATAGAAAATAAAATAAATTGTGTCTGGTGAAACATAATTGATTACTGCCTGATAGATAGACTGATGCATTTTTTGTAAATGCATTTTGTCATTCCTCATTTGCCATATAAGTGTGGTTCTTTGAAGTCTCCTTTGAAATGGTTTTAACATCTTACTAGTTCTCTCATTAATTAATGAGATAATAAAATCTTTGATAGTATTTATTTTTAATTTGTGTGAGAGTCATGATTTTACCTTATTTTTTAAAAATATATCTTAAAGGTAAAGACTATACATTAGTTGGAAAATGTAAGTTCTTAGAGAACGAAGAAATGTGAATATTTTTCTTGATTTTAAAATGAAAATCAATGTTAGGACTCATCCCTCAAAATTTTTTTACATGTATAAACTCATTTAGTCTTTTAAGCAACTCTGAGAAAGGGGGTACCATAATTATTCATGTTGTATGATGATGAGAAGAAAGCAAAAAGAGGATAGGTAATTTGTCTGTATTCAAATAGTTATGAGACAATGCCAGAATTTAAAACCTAGGCATTCTGGCACCCAAGTCCATGTGATATCAAACCATCACACAATAGTGAAATAGAAGGTGTTCTTGCCAAAGAAGACAATACTAAATATTCTCAGCTAATATTTAAACCAGGGTTTCCTAACCACAGCACAATTGATATTTTGGGTTGAATAATTATTATTATTCCTAACTTCTGCTTACTCAATGCTGGTGGCACCATCACCAACTCCCACAGTTGTGACAACAAAAATATTTCTAGACATTGCCAAATGTCTCCTTGACAGCAAAATTGCCCCTAGATGAGAACCACTGATCTACACTAATCTCTAATAGAAACTAACCCAATGAAATCCTTGACATTTAAATAAATAAACCATGTGTGGAGCAGAGAGAAAACTCTTCAGTATCTATTTTTTAAAAGTTGAATTACTAAACAAGTTGATTGACCAGCAAAAGACATGTTTAGAGGTGATTACCTTATGGCTGACTGTACCTCAACAGCAGGAAGGGTGTGGGTTTTCGAAGGATCTGTAACCACAAACCAGAATGACACCCTCTGGGTTACATTGCAAAGTAGGACATGGGAAATTCTGTAGACAGCAGAAAGAAAAAGTACATTAGAAGAATATCACCCCAAATGGCATTAAACTGTTCACTCTGATGCTGTTACCATCTTAAGAGGTATCTTAGCTTTGTCTGAAAAGTCATTTCTACCATTACAAAGAAAGATTTTAGTAAGAAGACAATTATATAGGAAATTTCCTTTGTTTCAAAATCATATACTTGAGGATCATTCCTTAAGTAGAGAATCTGCCAAGAAAATAAGATGGATGGATAGAAGGAGGGAGGGAAGGAGGGAAGGAGGGCAAAGTGCCCATGCAGCGGGCTCACTGGGAACTGGGGTCCCCTAGGCCCCATAGGGATCCCACCAATGACTCTGTCCGGATTCTGGGGAACTCTCTACACCTGGCCCCCATGGAAGGGGTGTAGGGGGAGGGCCTGGGCTGTCCCTCCCTTAGCCAAGACTGCAGAAGCTCAGGTGAGGTGTGTAAGAAAAAAAAGCTTTCCTGTTCACTCACCCCTTCCTTCTTCAAGAGCACTCTCCCAATCTCATGATAGGGCCGCTTCAGGAGAAGCTGGACTTGTAGCTGTCCATTCTCTATGTCCCCAGATGTCTGCCAATAAACCTTAGCTTGGACTGACCCACAAAGCACCAGGCTCACTCGTCCTTTTAGAATTCTTTGCTGACAGCTGCAATCATAGGATGTCTCCAGTCAGCCATCTGGGCCTTCCCCTGTTTGTCTCCTTTAATATGTAAGAAGACTTTTGCTTTATAACTGACAAAGGTGGGAGAAGTTTAGCTGTGGTCAGGGGCTACAGGAAGCATAGAGACAAAGATAGCAGATGGAATGACTTTTGTTTACTGCTTGACCCCTTGGAGAGTATGAGTCCCTAAGATTAGGAAGGGGGAAGTCAGAAGCTGAAAGAACTGACTAATTTTAAGGAAACAATTTGGTGAGCTGCAGGCATGAGTAGAACTGCTTTGGAATTTCAGATTTGGAATGTTCTGTTCTCTCACACTCTGCATGAAACCCAATAGTGCTCCGGCTCCCAGGAGTACTCTGGGGACAGTGGGAAATGGCTCCTGGCCTGGTCACCATGTGTGCTTTCCCTAAGCAGCCTTTCAGCCCACAAGTCTTATTGAACTTGTGGAATAACTTTATTGCCATAAAATAAGAATACTCACAAATAGTTTCTGAATTCTTGAGAGATCAGGTATAGGGAATGGTAAAGGATTCAATTTTGCTCACAAAAGTCTACTTTACTCAATTACTGTAAGCTATAGGTAGCTTAAAAGAAAAAAAATTCTTGACTCTGGAACACTGCCCATAATAATATAATCAGCATTATTTCAAACAAAAAAGTTGTTAAAACATCATTTCAGTCCTTTATCAGTTCAGGCCCAAGTAATTAATTTTTATTCTGCTTGAGGTTAGGCTAGCAATTTTATGAGTTGTTTTTTTCATTGAAGTTTTTGAAATTCTTACCTAGTCCAGTTGAATAATCTCAAAATCACCAGCAAAGATCTGTATTTCAGAGTTCCTGTCAGAGTCTTTTCATCTGTACTATGAACCTTCTTAAAGACACAACATGTTAGCATTATACTTGCTTATGAAGATCTTTTAGAAGTAGCATCAGAACAAAGCAAATTACTGTGGACAAGGTTTAAAATGGGCACGGTTAAAGATGACTGACCAAATGATTTGATTATTTTTGTGGCCTATGGCAATTTAACATGACAGTCATAATTATGTCTGATAACATATAGAAAGACATCAGATTTTTAGGACTCTCAAACAATTTTGAAAGACATCAATAATACATTTATACAAATAAAACTAAAAGAAGGTTAAGCACTATTCCTTATTTGACAATGTTTTCCATGTGCTTTTAACATACCAAATTAGCCTAATGTGTCTCTCTTGCACCTTCAGGGCCCCCTTTTGGAAGGTTAAAAATTTAGTTAGAGGTCAAAAAGACTTAGAATTTTGAAATTAGATTTTGGAAAGCCTGTCAAATATCAAAAGTTTAAAACACTTAGTCAAAATAAGGTCACAGATTACTATAAAACAATGGTCATTCCTTTAGCTAAAGTGTTCATTAAAAGATTTCAAAAGATCTTTAGTCTTTGATAGATTGGAGACTCAGTTTTCCAAACAATCAAAAGACAATAAAGAGCGTGAGGTACTCTCCTTTCTCTTTCTTTTTTTACAGTTTACTCCAAAGGTGAGCAAAGATCTTTTACTATATCTTATTAATACTATATAAAAACCTAGTTCAAAAGAGAAAACCAAATTCTACATTTGTATCAGTATATTATTAAGGCTGAAGCTAATTTAAATAAAACCTTAGAAATAGACGCCCCCAATGATAATTAGATTTGGCCACACAACATACAATTTCCTTAATCTTTTATAACTTCTTAAATTTTTTCCCATTCTCTTTCTTTCTCCAAATTTTAATGGTCATTCAGTATTATCTACTGTTCTTTTCTCTTTAATTTTAAACAACCTTTAAATAACCTCTACACCAGACAAAATTGCCCTTTCTTTAACAAAAACCACATCTTCATGTCTTCCTTTTTTTTTTCTTTATGAGTCAGAGTCTTACTCTGTCACCCAGGCTGGAGTGCAGTGGCACACTCATGGCTTCCGAAGCCTCAACCTGTAGGGCTCAGGCAATCGTTCCACCTAAGCCTTCCAAGTAGCTGGAACTACAGGCACATGCCACCATGCCCAGTTAATTTTTTGATTTATTGTAGAGACGAGGTCTTGCCATGTTGCCTAGGCTGGTCTCAAACTCCCGAGTTCAGGTGATCCTTTCGCCTTCACCTTCCACAGTGGTGTCATTAAAGGCATGAGCCACTGCACTTGGCATTCATGTCTTTCTTATAAACTTCCTTACCAAAAACACATCCTCATGTCCTTTGAATACAGAATTGCCTCTCTTATATCTAGTAGCTTTAATTGCATGTATTGACGACCATTTTACTTCTTAGTACAATTTTACCTCTTAGTAAAATTTTGATAATTTTAATTGTTATATACCAGGTGCCGAGGCCAGAACAGAGGTCGGAACTGTGATGACCATGCAAGAAGATGTGAGTAACTTCCTGTAGTAATAGCCATTCATGGCGAAAGCAGTCAGCCACCTACAAAACTGCTGCCCTGGTCAGTGATCTGCCAGTCATTGTACACACACGCCAAGTGCTCTCTCACAGTACATAGTAATCCCTGGTACTCCCCAAGCCAAAGAGATCAGGGAACTCAATGCAAAGTAGAGCAGGGCTTTAGACCCGAGAAAAACCTGCCCATGACTTTAGAGTCTTCACAAGGAAGAGAGAAGCCCCCAAAAGGGGGTGTGTGATATCTTTCTCTGTGTTCCTTGAGGGACCTCAAAGTCACTAGAAGTCTCCTCTAGATCTCTTCAAGTGGAATGGAATGTGGCAAAAAGGAAGAAGGACTGTAAGTGGAAGGAAATGGAAGAAAAAGTCTTAGCTGGGACAGTCTGGGGAGGTTTTAAGCTTCCCAAATGGCCAATGGGATATTATTTTATTTTTTTCAGCAAAAATCATGCCAGTAAGAAAAGAAGTGAACAGAAGGACTAAATATATAATTTAAAAGGTGTTGCAGTTGACTAGAAACAAATTTTAGAAAGGAAACAGGATTCATAAGAGAAAAAGCAGAAAGGCCTTTAAAAAAATGTATAAACCAGGCTCAGTGGCTCAGCCTGTAATCCCAGCACTTTGGGAGGCTGAAGCAAGTGGATTGCCTGAGCCCACAGGTTCGAGACCAGCCCAGGCAACTTGGTGAGACCTCATCTCTACAATAAATAAATAAATAAATAAAATTAGCCGGGTGTGGTAGCGTGTGTCTGTAGTTCCGGCTACTTGGAAGGCTGGGCAGAAGGCTCACTGGAGCCCAGCAGATCAATACTGGGGTGGCCGTGAGTGTGCCACTGCACGCCAGCCTGGGCAACAGAGTGAGACTCTGACTCAAAAAAGAATAATAATAATAGATAAAGAAAAAATTAAAAAAGAATCCGACTAAAAAAGAAATTTAGCCTGAATTCATTTTTTTAATTTTTAATTTTTTAATTTTAAAGATGTGGGGTACAATTTGGTGGTCATCACACAGGTAAAGTTTGGGCCTATATTTGGTCCCCACTTTGCCTAGTTTGAGATCAGGTACCCTCATTAATGCTACGTGCCTCCTCCCGTCCTCCCTTCCCTGGACGTTTCCAGCTACTGCCAATCCCTTTCTTAATTAAACTGGTTTTTGACCACAGAGATCTTAAAAAAAAAAAAAAACTTTTCAAATAAGATTTCAGCCAGGACAAAGAGCCAATGTTCCTGGCTTTTGAACTTTTTTTTCTTTTTTTAACCAATTATACCTTCCCAAGTGACTCACCAAAACCAATAAACCTTAACCATGGACACATGAGGCATTTTCAAAGAGATGCTAAGCAGAACCACCCCAAAGGCTGCTCAAAGAAAGGAAATTTTTGCTGGCCACAGATGGGGCAACCCATATTTCTGTCCAACCATATTTTCTAGGGTCTCAGCTGACCATCTACACACAAAGGTCCGAAAGCCCCATAAGCCCTACAAATGGAAGAAGACAGAAAACCAAAAGTTATCTATGGAAAGAAAAAGAATCAATTACAAATGGGTACTGCAAAACACAAGACTCACACAGATATCAAAGCAATTTTTTAAAATAAATGTCCTTTTCTTTTGAGTTAAAGGACTTAACATTTCTAAGGGGCTGGTTCTCTGACTGACAATTGAACCCAGGCCATATAGTATTACAAGAACAGAATTTTAACTTCTAAACTACAAGGTAGACTGGCCTTCATTGCAAATCCCAAAGAGGATCCAAAGTAGACAGTTTGAGCATACAAAGTATTTTAACTTTGTTTTAAATCTGATTTCTGCTTTTCATTTTTCCTGCCAATGGAGTTTCTATTTTCTTTTTTATTGAGTTGGAGTCTCACTCTGTTGCCCAGAATGGAGTGCAGTGGCACACTCATGGCCACCACAGCCTCAGCCTGCTGGGCTCAGGTGATCCTTCCTCTTCAGTCTTCCAAGAAGCTGGGACTATAGGCATGCACCACCACACCTGGCTAATTTTCTGGTTTATTGTAGAGACAAGGTCTTGTCAAGTTGCCCAGGCTGGTTTTCCCCTGGCGTGAGCCACCACTCCCAGCTGTCAACGGAGTTTCTAAGGCCCTTATTTCTTTTGTATCTTTTCATAGTATCAAGTAGATAGTTGTTTGAGACAAGAGCTCTCTAAGAAGCTTTTTTTTTTTTTTAAAAGACAGCCAATCTATTTATTTTATAAGCAAACTAATTCACGTACATATTTTTTCCTGTTAACCCAATTTTGAGAAGGGAAAAAGACAAAAACACTTACCACCCTCCTTTGACCCAGGAACCATAGGCAGAGATCTGAGAGAACTGACTTGATACAAAAAATTCTTACCTTTCTTTTCCTGCCTTTTGTCAGTTACCCCAAGATCCCAGCCGTTGGTGCTGGAACAGAGTGATTTTGTATCCTGTTCACAGCACCAAAACTTCAGGGAAGGTTAAATAAATGTTCCCCCTGAAGTTTTGATAATTTTAGCTTATAAAACAAATTGATAATAGACAGATTAACAGAAAAAAAGGCATACAAATGTTATAATGTACACACTTGTGCACCGGACTCATGCAGAATATAAAAACTCAAAGAAATAGCCAGATAGTTGGTGCTTTATGTCATCTGAGGTTACAGAAGGAATTGGGGCTGGGAGTAAGACGAACAGGTTATGGGAGAGAGAGAAAAAGAGGCAGTCTTGCTGTGCAGAGGAAGCCTCACAGGTACCAGCCCTCAGAAAGAATAGATGGAAACCAGGGCTAAATGTTTCTGTCAGACCTTTAAAAGTGTCAGACTCTGAGCTAATCTTTCCTAGAACTGGACAAAGAGGTGTTTCAGGGAAGTCTGTATCTGTTGTTTACTTCACTTTATTTCCTCTAAAGATGCCAATCTCCACAAAAGGCAGCTTTTGATCTATTCTTGTACTTCTAGTCCTTCTTTTTTCTTTTTCTTTCCCCTCCCTTCCTTCCTTCCTTCCTTCCTTCCTTCCTTTCTTTCTTTTTTTTTTTGTTGGAGTCTTACTCTGTTGCCCAGGCTGGAGTACAGTGGCACGCTCATGGCTCTTGCAGCCTCAACCTCCTGGGCTCAGGAGATCTTTCCACCTCAGCCTTCCAAGTAGCTGGAACTATAGGTGTGCACTACCACATCTGGCTAATTTTTTTATTTATTGTAGATACAGGGTCTCACCATGTTGCCCAGGCTGGTCTTGAACTCTCGGACTCAGGCAGTCCTCTCATCTTGGCCTCCCAAAGTGCTGGGATTAAAGAGTGAACCACCACTCTCAGCTTTTCTAGCCTTTCTGAATAGCTATCTTGAAATATGTCGAGAAAGTATATTTGGGGGTGAAATATTTTAGCTTCCTTCAACAGTCTATGCATCCTTCAAGTCTCCTTCTCGGTGATGTCTTCCTGGATCACCCCAGCTATTTCCAATAGCTTTGAAGATCTCAGCTACTCATTCTTCACTGTTGGCAGATTTAGGTCACAGAGTTACACAAACAGTGGAGTGGCATACTCATTGCTATAAACTGAAGTGTGCCCCCCTCTTCAAATTCACACGTCAAAGCCCTAACCCCTCATGTGACTCTTTTGGAGATGGGACCTTTACATAGATGATTAAAGTTAAATGATGTTAGGTTAAAACCTCGATGGGGCTTCCAAAATGTTAGGTCAGACCTGAGGTGGGGTGGGGAGGTAGGGGGCGGGGGGTAAGGGTGTGATCTGGTGCTGCGCAAAAGAAGCAAAGAATTGCACAGATGGTAGATTAGAAAATATAGTTTATTTAGAAAGTAAGTTAGAAAGAGAGAGAGGAGATTCACCTCCCCAAGGTAGGGGAGGAGGCCAAAGCTAGGAAACATGGTGGCCTTCTAGCCCTTCTTTTTTCAAAGAGTCATGAGGACACACCAGTCTAACAAAGCAATGACACATGGCTGCTTGAAGTTGAATGCTTTTAAACTTTCCCTTTGATGGAGGCGGGGGTGGGGGGGTATCTTTAAGGTGATTGGGTGGTGGTCTAATCCATGTCATCAGGAAGGGGACAGATACTGAGGTCAGGTGATGGATGGCAGGCAGATGGGTGGGTTAGTCACATGATTGTTGCCATGTTGATGATGGTCTATGTCTGTAAGGTAACTTGTTTCTTATACAAATACTTGGAATAGAAAAGCTAATTAGTACAAAACAAGCTAGGGAGGGATCAGTAAAACAATGATCAATAGCTACAGCTGAGAAACTGGTTCTGTCCTTGGCTACTGATTAGAGGGTAAATTAAAGTGAATTGCTAGAAAAACATGACGAAGCTAAGCAATATTAAAATGGCTGTTCATTGGGTGTATTGACTGCATCTTATGGTCTTTCAATTGAGGTCTTAAGGGTAGAGTCCTGGAACAATAGAACTGACGCCCTTATTAAAGAGAAAGAGACACCAGAGATCTCACTCTCTTTTTGCTGTGAGAGGACACAGCAAGAGGATGGTCAGTCATCTGCAAACCAGGAAGAGAGCTTTTATCAGAGACCCAACCCCCTGGAATGTTGATCTTGGACTTTCTAACCTCTAGAACTGTGAGAAAATAAGCTTACATTGTTTGAGTCACTCTTTCTATGGTATTTTGTTATAACAGCCAAGCTGACTAGGTACTTATGTTTATTGGACAGCTAACATGCAGGGCCTGGTGGTCTGCACCGGGGGTACACAAATAAGGAAGGCACAAGCTCTGACTTTGAAGACCTTATTGTCTTGACTACAAGGAGCAGGTAGAAACAAACACAACCAGAGCTGAAGGGTGCTCTGAATAATGTTTTGGTGATGGCAAGCACAGTGTGCCATGACATACAAAATGGTGGTGGAGAGATGGAACTTTGGGGTCACCCAGGCTTCAATTGGAATCCCCTGTTTGCAATATTACCTCAATCAAGTTACTTATCCTCTCTGAACATCAGTTTCCTCTTTGTAAAATAGAGATAATAATAATTCTTCATAAAGTTATTATAAGGATGGAATGATAAGCAGATAAGATACTCAGCATAGACTCATAGGTTTGTTTTTTTTCTTTTTTTGAATAGGAGTCTCATTCTATCACCCAGACTGGAGTCAGTGGCATGCTCATGGCCACCACAGCCTTGACCTGTTGGGCTTAGGCGATCTTTCCGCCTCAGTCTTCCAAGCAGCTGGAACCACAGGCATGCACCACCACACCCAGCTAATTAAAAAAAAAATTTTTTTTGTAGCGATGAGGTATCACCATGTTGCTCAGGCTGGTCTCAAACCCCTGGGCTCAGGTAATCCTCTCACCTCCACCTCTCAAAGTGCTAGGATTATAGGCATGATCCACTGCATCTGTCCAACATATAGTTATTTTAAATGTTATTACTTTCAAATACTACAGTCAAAATAGTATGTGGAAAGGGCACCAAGGCATATTGCTAGAAGTATGATCAAAAAAACACCTTCTCAGAGGAGATTAAAATAGAATTGAGTTTTATGGGAAGGGGAGCAGTTAATCAGAAGGCATTCCAGGTAGAAGACACAGAATTGACAATTACTGGGGATAGGAGATACCATGTGACATTTAAGGAACTTGCAATAGATCCCTAGGACTTGAAAGACTCCAGGTGAGTGCAAGGTCATGGGGAGGGGGGTATGAGGAAGGGTGGGGTCTGAGGGGGCGGGAAAGGTAGTCAGGAGCTAGAAAGGCCGAGTGGGAACTTTATTCTGAGGATTTTAGGGGAACCACTGAAGGGTTGTGAACAGTGGGGCACAGGGCCATCAAATTTAGATAGGTGGAGGGTCACCTCTGTCATTGAGAAAAGAGGGACAATGAAAGAGACAAATGCAGATGCAAGTAGGTTTGAAGGTGACAAGAGAGGGGTGTGGTCTGGATGGCTTCAATTTACCTGTGCGATAAGAGGAGAGGTCCCCTGATGAGATGAGGACTTGCAGTGAGGCGTGGCAGTTTGGCTGGAATGGGGAAGAAACTGCCGGGGACATGCAGAAGGTGTCTCAGCAGGGCTGAAGACAGCATTTGTAATGGGATCTACACGGGGCAGGAGAGTTGAGGGTAACAAAGAATGAATGACTAAAGTGCTGTCTATCATTGAAGAAGAAAGAAGGCTGCAAGGAGACAGACAGACTGAGAGACTATGGACTGGGCAGTGAGTGGACATCTTCGTTAGATGTAGCTGCAAGAGATTTGCATGTTGGAATTTGAAAATGGTCAGAGAGCAGGGCACGAAGATAACATTACAGAGGTGGAGAAATACGAGCTTCTAGGTGTGTTCATGGGTATCTGTGGTCACCAAGGTAAATGAGCGGGAAGCTTCTGGATTCAGAAGGGCCAAGAATTGTGAGGGTCAAGGTTTTGGATGAGTCTTCTGCCTCAGCGTTGCTCAATTTTTAATGTACATATGGGCCAGGAGGGACTTTTGTTAAAATGCAGATTTTGAATTCACCAGGTCTAGGGTGGGCCCTGAGATTCTGCGTTTCAATAAACATCCCCAGTCGTGCCAGTTCTGCTGCTTCACAGCCCACACTTTGAGGTGCAATGTCCATTTATTTATTTATTTTATTTTTTGAGTTGGAGTCTCACTCTGTCGCCCAGACTGGAGTGCAGTGGCCGCTCCCGGCTACCGCAGCCTCGACTTGCCGGGCTCCAGCAATCCTTCCACCTCAGCCTTCCGAGTAGCCGGAACTACAGGCGCGCGCTACCACGCCCGGCTGATTTTTTGATTTGTTGTAGAGATGAGGGCTCACCAAGTTGTCCGGGCCGGTCTCGAACCCTCGGGCTCAGGCAATCCACTCACCTCAGCCTCCCAAGGCGCGGGATTACAGGCTGAGCCACCGAGCCCGGCTGAGGTGCAGTGTTTAAATGGCAGTGAAATAACCCAGGATACAGGCAGGTGGGGTTAGGAGAATGGGGCGGGGGCTGGAGAGGTGGGGCGGGGAGGGATTCCAGGCCTTTGGCCTTGGTGTCCCTGACTGCTGTCAGGGGAAGGAGAGGGGGTAGGATAGAGGAAGAGCAGGGGGGAAGTAAGCTGAGAAGCCAGACTTGCCTGGCGTGTCCCACAGCAACCTTCCTGCAATAAGGGAGAAGGCTGCTAATTGGCTAGCAACACTCAATATTAATTAACTCAATAGAATCGGTCCCCTGAAGCCTGTTTTGCATAATTAATGAATGCTCAACTATAAGCTGCTGAAAACACTGAAGCCAAAGTGTAACAATTTTCCGATCAGCTAAGCAGAAACACCGCAATCCATACTGTTTGTGGACACAGCAAAAAGCTTAACTCTTGCTAATTACCGAGATTGGCTACAGAGCCCTTGGCTTTGTATCCAAATGGGAAGAAGCAGGGCTGGCCTGAGACACGTGGGCACCCCGGGCAGGCTGATCATTGGCTGCCTCTTCAACAAATATTCATTAAATATTTGTTCAAGTTTCAGATGGAAAAGAAGCTGTACGCTTCCTTGAGGAGGGGCAGAATGGGAAGGTGGTGGACCAGGTGCAGTTTCTCCTCTGTTGTCTCAGGTGGCTCAGGTCTGGCCCAGATTTTCAGAACATACTCAGCAAAAGAAGACCTGCAGTGATAGGCCCACCCTGCTTACAAGGCAGCTGTGTAATGACCTCTAAAGTTCACCGAGGTGCGTCTGGGAGGTCTTGCCTTCCATCCCAAGCTGTTCACTGAAGGACTCTCCCTGAGTGCTCTTTTTGTTCCCTGGATTTTTAATTGTGGTGAAATATACATAACATACTATTACCATCTTAACCACTTTAACTGTACAGTTTAGTTGTATAAGGTACATTCACTTTGCTGTGCAAACAATCTCTAGAACTCTTTTCATCTTGCAAAACAAAAACTCTATACCTGTTTAAAAAAAGAAAGAAACGAACAAACAAAAACTCCCCATTCCCTATTCTCTTAGCCCCTGGCAATCACCATTTTACTTTCTATCTTATAAATTTGACTACACTAAGTATGCCATATCAATGGAATTATATACTGATAGAATTTGTCTCTTTGTGACCAGCTTATGTTACTTAGCATAATGTCTTCAAGGTTCAACTGTGTTGTAGCATGTGTCAGAATTTTCTTCCTTTTCAAGGCTGAATAGTATTCTACATTTTGTTCCTCCGTTCATCTGTTGATGAACACTTAGGTTGCTTCTATCTTTTGGCTATTGTGAATCATGCTGCTGTGAACATGGGTATACGGATATCACTGAGACTTTGTTTTCAATTCCTTTCGGTATATACTCTGAAGTGGAATTTTGGGGTCATATGGTAATTCTATTTTTAATGTTTTGAGGAACCACCACACTGCTTTCCACAGCGGCTGCACCATTTTACATTCCCACTAGCAGTGCAAAAAGATCCCAATTTTTCCACATCTTTTCCAGCACTTCTTATTTTCTGTTATTTTGATAGTAGCAATCCTAATGGGTTGAGGTAATGTCTCATTGCTGTTTTAATTTGCATTTCTCTAATGATTAGTGATGCTGAGCATCTTTTTATGGGCTTATTGGCCATTTGTGTATCTTCTTTGGAAACATGTCTATTCAAATTCTTTGCCCATTTTAAAATCAAGTTTTTGTTGTTGTATATATTCTGGATATTAACCCGTAATTAGATATATGATTTACAAATATTTTCTCTCATTCCATGGGTTGTCGTTTCACTCCATCAGTTGTGTCTTTTGGTACATAGTTTTAAATTTAAATTGATGTAATAACTTTGGTCCAATTTTTTGATTTTTTTCCTTTGTTGTTTGTGCTTTTGTTGTCATCTCCAAGACACCATTGCCAAGTCCAATGTCATGAAGTGTTTCCTCTATGTTTTTTTAAAGACTTTTATGGTTTTAGCTCTAATGCTTAAGACTTTGATTCATTTAGAGTTAATTTATATATATAGTATAAGGTAAAGGTCCACCTGCATTCTTTTGCAAGTAGATATACAGTTTTCCCTACATCATTTGTTCAAAATAAGCTTTATTAACAAATAGATTCTTTTGTATCTTGTTATGTTTCTTGAGGAGTTTAGACTCACTTTTAGATTGGCACCATGGATAACTGCTCAGATGGCAGTGCCTTTGTCCAGTTGTTGGGGGTGGTGCTGTAATAGCTTGGTTTCCTTAGCATTCAACCAGGGCAGAAGTTGGTGGGAAGAGCTGACTTTTCAGTGCCTACTTAAGCCATTGGTTTGGTGGTTTGAGGTTAAATTCTTGTTACGCAGAAGCATAGATTCTGAACCAAACTGCCTAGGTTCAAATTCTACCTCTACTATGTATGAATAGCTACCTGATCATGGATAAGTTACTTAACTTCTTTGAGCTTCATATTCCTCAAAATAGGGATAATAATAGTGACTCTTATAATGCTCAGTGATATTAAGAATTAAGTGAGTTAATGAAGAACACTTAAACAGTTTCTGACACATAATAAAAGTTCCATAAATGTTAGCTATTATAATAATTATTATTCTGTAGTTGTATTCATTTTATATATTGCATAGCAAATTACCACATACCTAGCAGCTTAAAACAACTCACACTTTAGCATCTAAAAATCAATGTAATATATCATATCAATAGAATGAAGGACCAAAACCACACGATTAACTCAAGAGATACAGAAAAAAGTATTTAACAAAATCCAACTCCCCTTTATGATAAAAACGCTCAATAAACTGAGAATAGCAGGGAACATCCTCAGTCTGATAAAGAAAATCTATAAAAATCCTATGGCTAACATTAAGTCAGATTTAATAGTAAAAGGCTGAATACTTTCTTCCTAAGATCAGCGATAAGACAAGGATACTTGCTTTTACCACTTTGATTCAGTTCTAACCAGGGCAGGTAGGCAAGCAAATGAAATCAAAGTCAAGATTGGAAAGAGCAAAACTATTGTATTCAAAGATGATATGATCTTATGTATAGAAAATCCCAAGGCATCCACTAAAAATTGATTATGTTTTCTGATCAGTAAGATGGTAATTCTCCCCAAATTGATCTACAGATTCAACATAATCCCATTCAAAATTCCTGATGATTTTTTTTTTTGCAAAAGTTGATAAGTTGACACTGAAATTCAGATGAGAATTCAAGGGACTTAAATAGCCAAAATAATCTTGAAGAAGAACAAAGTTGGAGGACTCATACTTTCTGATTTCAAACCTGTAGACAATTTGCTACTGGCATTAGACATATAGATCCACAGACTAGAATTCAGAACCCAGAAATAAAACTTCATGACATTTATGGTCATCTGATTTTCAACAAAGGTGCCAAAACAATTGAAAGGAAAAGAATAATCTCAATAAATGGTGCTGGGCAACAGGATATCCTCATGCAAAAGAATAAAGTTGGAACCCTGCCCCATATCATGTACAAAAATTAGCTGACATGGATCAAAGACCTAAATGTAAAAGCCAAAACTATTAAACTCTTAGGAGGAAACATAGAGGTAAATCTTTGTGACCTTGAATTAGGCAATGGATTCTTAGATATGACGCCAAAAACACAGGCAACAACAACAACAAAAATAGATAAATTAGACTTCACTAAAGTTAAAAAAAAAGTTGTGTTTCAAAGGACACTATGCATTTACCTATGCTGGACATTTCATACAAATGGAATCATATGTGACCCTTTGTGTCTGACTTCTTTCACTTAGCATAATGTTTTCAAGATTTATACATGTTGTAGCCTGTATCAGTACTTCATTTCTTTTTATGGCTGAATAATATTACATTTATTCATCAGTTTATAGACAGTTGTTTCCACTTTTTGGCTATTACAAATGCTTTTGCAAACATTTGTGTATAAGTTTTTGTGTGGACATGTTTTCCTTTTTTTGTTTTTAAGTAAATTTCACTTAGGAGTGAAATTGCTGGGTCATATCATAACTTTGTGTTTAATCTTTTGAAGAACTGAGAGTTTTTTTTCCCAAAGTGGCTGAACCATTTTATATTCCCATCCAAGTATGAGCGTTCCATTTTGTCCACATCCTCATGGACACCTGTTATTATCTGTCTTTTTCATTATTGCTATTGTAGGGACCAAGGAGAGCTCACCCCTTAAAGATTCACTGAAAAACCAGCTCACAAATGGCACATTAACCGAAGAAAAGGCATACACATTTATTTGATGTATATACACGGGGGCCTTCAGAATGAAGACCCAAGTATACAGGGGACAATTGTCCATTTTTATGCTTCCATAGAGTATATACAAGTATAATGTAAGATCACTTCTGAGAATTGGCTTAGGGTCAGTAAGAGAGGAGCTGGTCTTTTGATACTTAGATAGGAAAGATCTCATGATGCTCAGGAAACATGAGGGGAGTCTAGTAGGCCAACATCACGAAACTTCAAAAAATATTTTTAATATATACTAGAAACATGCATTTTAAAGGTCTCTACCATTTTGTTGAGATTTTGACTTTCTTTGACAACTTGTAAAGTGTAATATGTAACAGAGAGATGTAAGGCTTATTCTTTACTTGCTTCTGGCTGGTGTTGTTTCAGTTGGGGCAAGAATCTTGGAAAGAATATCTTTTCCAATATTTAGTAGAAAGAAGACATTTATCACTTTGCCCTAGTCTGCTTTCAAAAAGGACTGAAGTACTTCTGGAAAAGTTATCTGACTTCTGGGACTCTCCCTATCCAAAACAATGGCTTTGGCTAACATGTATGCTTTTCTTGGGGCCTGCTGGTAATTCCCTAAATTGTGCACTAATGCACAGAGAATTTCCAAGGTGACTGTCATCTTGAGTGGCACAATGACAGGCGGTGTACAAACTCTTGATAAGAAAATGGAGAAGAAAAAAAAATCATCAAGATAAAAAATTTACCTGAAGTTAATGAAGGTGGTAATGAACAGCGAAGTGCACAGAACGGCTTTGTTTTCCAGAGGCGGGATCAAGAGGCAGAGTTCCTTGTTGATCCCAGGGGCAATTCCTTGTCTTTCTTGTTCCCTTGATCATCTGAGAGGACTGGTTAGCACGACAGTGACAAGAGGCTGTGTGGAAAAAGTTGGGCTTTAGAGACTGACGGAAGGAAGACTAGATTCTTGTTTTACCTCTTAATCAGGTCATGATCTGAGACCATTGTTCACATCTTTAAGCCTCATCGGTACGATGGGATAATAACTCTTGTTTTCCTGGCTTGTTATGAGGATGAACATAGAAGCCACTGTGAAAGTGTAACATTTAGCCCCATGAGATAGAAAAAAGAAAAGTCTGACTTGGTTTGTTTAGTGTTGAGGTTAAACAAGCGGATATTGGCAGCATGCTTCAGTTTGAATGCTTCAGTTTGAATCCCACTTTCTACTTCCTCATGTTTCAGAATTAAGTGAAATGATTAGTACAAAACATTTAGCACTGTTTCTGCTATGTGGCAAATGCTCATGAAGGGTTATTTGCTATTATTGCTGTTGTGATGATGATGATGATGATGGGGACCTGCTTCTTTGCTTTTGTCCATTTGGGGATCAAAACGTTATTATAGTCAGATTTGGTCTTCCAAGTCCAAACATGTCTTTAATTATGTAGCATTTTAATATACACTCTAAATAGATTGACAAAAGAATTTCAGGAGAATTTCTGAACTCATGCTCTAGAACAAGAATTATGTACAGTTTATTCTACCTTAACCTCAGCGTAAATATATGCAGCCAGTTAAAAATGATCCAGAAAGCATTCTGAGGAAAACATCTACTTGGTTCCTCACTAAGGAGCGAATGAGCTTTCTTATCAGAGAAGCTATGGGAATATGTTTGTTCTGGCCTGGTATGGATATCTCCTTCTGGATCCTAGAGTCCCTTTAGTGCCTTTTGATGCTCTTGTCCTGCAATATTTGAGCTGAGTTCCTAGCTTCTAGTATATGGGGAACCTTAAATCATAGTCAGCTCCAGATTATTGGGGCTAGATAATTGCTTTCAGGAACAAGATGTAGCAGGGACCTGGTAAATGCTCACCTTCCCAGAAGGACTTGGAAATTTACTCTCCCTGCTTTGGAAGTGGGAGAGGGGAGACAAAACTGAAACTGAGCTCAAAGACGGACGGAGAAGCTGAGAAGGAGGAAATGCTCTAGTTAAAGGAGGTTGTAGGCCTAGATGCAGAATCAAGTTGGCAATAAAAAAAACATGAAATTCAGGCAACTCCCTTGGGTCTCCTCCCACTGTGGGAGCTTTTCTGTCCTATCAATAAATCCTGCAAAAGAAAAGAAAAAAAAAAGAAAAGAAAAACATGAAATTCATTTTTAAATTATTTGTTTCTGTATTCCTTGACATTATATTATTATTCTTTTTTCCAACTTCTTGATTTGAATGCTTCATCTATTAGAGGCAGCGTGTATGTTTGAAATGAAAGAGACAAAAGCAAATGACTTTTCCTCTGAATAATGTTTTGGCCGATCCCAATAGTTTTTAATCTGTAATGTTTTTATTTTTATAATTTTCCAGGCATTTTATACAACAGTTAGGATTTTTTGTTTTCTGTAGTAAATAACAGAAAACTAGAACTCAACTGTCTTGAGGAGTTATTAGTTCCTAAGAAGTTTGAGGTAGGAAAGTTTCAGGGCTGGTTTATTCAGCAGTTCAGTGATACTATCAAGGATCCACATTATTTCTTTTTTATTTTATTTTTCTCTTTTTTTATTATTCTAAAGATGTGGAGTACAATTCAGGGTTAGGTATACAAACACTGATTATGCAGGTACCCTTGTTGATGAGGTATGCCCCTCCCTCCTCTAGCAGTTTCCCTCAACTACCAATCTCACGCCATGTCCCCTGACAGTTCCCCACTACTGCCAATCTCTTTCTTATAGTATTATAATTGCTCAAGGTACGCTTATGAGTGAGAACATATGGTACTCTGTTCTTTGTTTCTGTGATAGATCACTGAGTATGATCGACTCCAAATCCATCCAAGTTGCTGCGAAGTCCATATATTTGTCCTTCTTTATGGCTGCATAATATCCCATTGTGTATATGTACCACATTTTCTTTATCCAGTCCAGCTTTGATAGGCAAACATGGTTGATTCCATGTTTTTGCTATTGTGAATAGAGCTGCAACAAACATAAGTGTGCAGATATCTTTTTTGTAGAATGATTTGAGCTCCTCTGGGTATATTCCCAATAGGGGAATTGCTGGGTCATATGGAAGGTAAATTTCTAGTTCCTTCAGAAATCACCACACTGTCTTCCAAAGAGGTTGTACTAGTTTGCATTCCCACCAGCAGTGTGGAGAAGCATTCCTTTTTCGCCACATCCTTGCCAACATCTGTTGTTGTTTGTTTTGTTAATGATGGCCATTCTTACTGGGGTTGGGTGGTATCTCAATGTGGTTTTGATTTACATTTCTCTGATGATGAGTGAGGCTGAGCACTTTTTCATGTGTCTGTTGGTTACCTGTATATCTTCTTCTAGAAGTGTCTATTCATGTCTTTTGCCCACTTTAAAGGGGCTGTTTGTTTTTTTCATTTTGGCTCATTTGAGTTCCTTGTAGATTTCAGATGTTAGGCCTTTGTCAGATATACAGTTGGCAAATATTTTTTCCCATTCTGTGGGCTGTCTCCCTGCTCTCTTGATGGTTTCTTTTCCTTTGCAGAAACTCGTTAGTTTGATGAGGTCCCACTTGTCTATCTTATTTCTTAAGATATTGGCCTTTAGGGTTCTGAATAGGAATTGGTTGCCAGTTCTAATTTCCATAAGGGTGTCTCCTGCATTTTCTAAGATTCTTATAGTTTGAGGTTTTACATTTAGGTCTTTGATCCATTTAGAGTTAATTTTTGTGTATGGTGAGGGACCTACATTATTCTGACTGTTCTGTTCTACTATCTTCAGTATATAGGGCTCACTCTTAGGCTAGTTCCCTTCATGGTGATGAGATGCATGCAGCTTTGGGTGTCACATGCCCATGGCAGTTTCCAAACACAGAAAAAGGACTATTTCTTTTTAGCTTTGAAGTAAACCTTCACCAGAAGCCATTCATCAGACTCTCCTTCAAAGTTGCTGGGCTTCATATGTCCATCCCTAAACTCATCACGTGTGGTGGGAGTAAGACCACTATGATTTGATTTAGACCCAACAAGAATCTACCCCCTAGAAGTGAGAGTGCACCTCACCTGAAACAGATGGCTACCTGGAGAAGAGAGAATATACAAAATAACCATAACAACAACAACAACAACAATAATATTAATAATAATAAAATAAGGCAAAGTTTGAAATAGGAAAGAAAAAAAAAAACCTGGTTATTGAAACTATAACCAGCTCTAAGAACTACTTTCCACAATTGCAGTTTTGATTTCTTCTTGAACTTAGGAGTTAAGTAAGATATTAAAGAACGTTTTAAAATTTAAAAGTGGTCAGTGATCTTGGTTTGTCTCTACCAGATTTTGGATTGTGGTTAATAATGTGGCTTGACATTTTTACTTTTTAGAATATTGGTGCTTTTTTCTTGTCCAATATATACAGAATTTTTTCATTTTATGATTACATGAGAAGACAAGAGTAGTTTCTGTTCTTAGGTTGATATTGTTAATTATGTCATTCAGATTTTCTGTATCTCTGTCTTGATTTGATACTTTTCTAAGCTTCCTATTTTGGAAGAATTTAGATTTATAGAAAAGTTTGCATACATAGTACAAATAGTTCCCACACACCCTTTACCTAACTCCCCCTAATGTCAATCAACATAACTGTAGGACATATAAAAACACCAAGAAACCGATGGGTACAATTCTATTATCTAAATTACAAACTTTGTTCATATTTTCTAATTTTCTCACTAGTGTTTGACTTGATCTTTAAAGACAGAAAGCTATATTAAAATGCCTCCTTGTTGTTGGATTTTGGCCTCCTTTTTGCATTTCCAGTAATTTTTTGGCTTCATATATTTTAATTCTATATAATTCACTACATATAGCTTCAAGACAATTTTATGTCAATGTAGATCTTACTCTTCATCAGTATAATGTGATCCTTAAAGTCCCGTTTACTGCTCTTTCTTTGAATTCAGCATTTTCTGGGGAAGACAAATCTTGACTTCTTTTTGCCTAAACTTGCCTAGTATTTTTTTCCTCCCCCCACTTTTTTTTTTGGTCAGAGTCTCACTCTGTCACCTAGGCTGGAGTGCAGTGGCACACTCACAGCTACCTCAACCTTGACCTGCTGGGCTGAGGCAATCCTTTTGCCTCAGTCTTCCATGTGGTTGGAACCACAGGTACATGCCACCACACTCGGCTAATTTTTTGATTTATTGTAAAGACAAGGTCTGGCCAAGTTTCCCAGGCTGGTCTTGAAGCCCTGAGTTTAGGCAATCCTCTCCTCTCCACCTCCCAAAGTGCTGGGATTACAGGTGTGAGCCACCATGCCCTGTCTTAGGAGTAGTTTTGTTTGGTGGTCCTGGCAGGATACCTGTTTGTCAAGGGTATGAGCAGGGTGTGGAAAAACCACCAGAGACAGTTTGGTACCCTTGAACTTAACAGTGGGGTGACGTTATCACTGCTTCATCACTTAACAGAGTGATGGCAGCTGTGGCCCTTAAGGCAGCCAGCTGTAGTGACTGCATGATGGAGCCAGTGAAATAAGTGCCCCGACTTCACTTTCTTCCTCTCCTTCCATCTCAGGGCGGTGCTTCCCATGACCAAACCCAACTGGAAACTGGAGTCAAGGCCACGCAATGCCTCGGTGTTGGTTGGCCTCCTGCTTCACAAAGCAGCGGAGAATGACAGAGTGGATCTGGAATGCAAATGAAGGCTATCTAGTGAGAATTGTGCTGTTTTTATATAGAGCTTTTATAGGTAGATTCAGCTTTTTTGATAGATCTAATCTGATAATTATGCATGAAGTTAACTTTTCACATTAACATTTGTGGTTATAACAGATGTGTTTGGTTTTGTCTGACATCTAATTTATATTTTCTGCTTTTTTATTCTGTTTCTATTTTCTAGTTTTCTGTCATTTGCTATTGTTGTCTGTTTTTTTAAAAAAATAATTTCTGCTTCATTAATTTGGAAGTTATATGGCCTGTTTCCAGCTCTGCTACTTGGTAAGTTTGTATATGTACCTAACACAGGTGAACATACAGTTACATTCCATATAACGATGTTTCAGTCAATGATGGCCTGTATATAAGTGGTGGTCTCATAACTTCATGATAGAGCGGAAACATTCCTATTGCATAGCAACGTTGTAGTTGTTATGGTTTAAGTAATACTCGGCTGCTCCCCTTGATACCAATAAATCAGAAGGGCAGGGAACTGGTAGAAAGAAGTTTATTTCTGAGTTCGCATCCAGGGAGTGGAGCCAGACTCGAGGTCTTTGAAAATGGTTCTGCTCACCTTCTAGGCTTTTACAGTTCACTTTTATAGACCAGAGTAGTTAGTACCTATACATTAGTTATGTGACCAGCAGAGCATTGTATAGAACTTGAGTTTTAGCCGCATTTATCAATAGTGACATTTTTCTGTCCAGACTTCCTGGTGCCAGGTATCAGGTATCTCATAGCTTTTATCAGTAGAGCCCGGCAGAAGCAGCAATTAAGCTTGCCATAGAGTAAAGGGCCTAAGACATCATGCATTACGCAAAGGTTATACAAATCACAAAGCTTACGATTACATTGATACAAAAGTTATACAATTCACAAGACTTAAGATTACATTGATACTATATTATTCAAACTTATAACCACTCAGAAAAAGGGAGTAAAAGGAGATTTGCATCTTTCAGTTGATGGGGCATAGACTACAGGGAAGTCAAGGATCCCCTGAAACTACTCACTGGGAGTGCATAAGAGATAAGGGAAGCACACCTTTTGTTAGCTCTCAGGAATATTGTTCAGGAATGTACAGGAGCACTTGTGCCCTGGGCATGCCCTTCTTTAGGAGTTGTGACAACATGGACAGACATTAGAAGGTCTCTATATTATAGTCATCATAACATCATATCACAATTAATTTATTTTAAAAATAAATTTAGGGTAACCTAAGTGTCCAGTGTTTCTAAAGTCTACCCTGGTGTGCAGTCAAGTCCTAGGCCTTCACATTCACTCACCGCTCACTCACTGACTCACCCAGAGCAACTTCCAGTCCTGCAAGCTGCATTCCAGTCCTGCAACTGTAAGTGTCCTAGACAGGGGTGTACCTTTTTTTTGAGTCAGTGTCTCACTCTGTCACCCAGGCTAGAGTACAGTGGCATGCTCACGGCCACCACGGCCTCGACCTGCTGGGCTCAGGCGATCCTTCCACCTCAGCCTTCCAAGTAGCTGGAACCACAGGCATGTGCCACCATGCCTGGCTAATTTTTCTTGGCTTATTGTAGAGATAAAGGCTTGCCATGTTGCCCAGGCTGGTCTCGAACCTGTGGACTCAGGCAATCCTCTTGCCTCCGCTTCCCAAAGTGCTGGGACTATAGAAGTGAGACACTGCGCCCAGCCTTATAAAATCTTTTATACTGTATTTTTACTGCGCCTTTTCTATGTTTACATATGTTTAGATACACATTGTGTTACAACTGCATACAGCGTTCAGTACAGTAATGTGCTGTGCAAGTGTGTAGCCCAGGAGCGATAGTCTATATACCACGTAGCCTAGGTGTGTAGTAGGCTGGGTCCTCTAGGTTTGTGAAAGGGCACTCTGCGATGTTCACATAATGAACTTGCCTAACGACACATTTCTCAGAGCATATCCCCATTGTCAAGTTGATGTGTACTGTACTTTCAGTCCCGGATTATCAACTTATAAATTACATAATCTCTGCAGACAACCCACCTGCCATGAAAGAGAAGAGAATCGGTGCACAATCACTTCTTCATGCATCCCCATTGGCAAGTTTTTGTTGGCATGCACCTCTGGAAGTTTATGGTATATATTTTTTTCCTAACTTGGTTTTTACGTCAGGAATTATAATTTCACCTTTGTTTTGTAACTGTGATTGCATTCGTTACTGAGACTTAAAGGCTTACGTGGACTCATTGCTCTGGGTAACTGTGCTGATTTGGGGCAGATTCTGTCCCACGTCTGAGCTCTTCCGCTTTGGGGTGACCTAGTCCCGCTGGCATCAAATCCTAGAAATTCCTGGCCTTGGGGTTCAAATAGCCTCGTTATTTTCCCTCCTGCCCCGCCGGGCCTCCTGCCTTATCTTTAGGGACAGCTTCTTTTGTATCCCTCTCACACTGTCCTCAGGAAGTTAACTGCACTGGGGGGAGGGAGCCATCCATGGGACCGCATCCATTTTTCCTCTGCCCACTTTTAGTGTCGGTTCCTTTTACTCCCAGATGGTGTGGAGGGGTGGGTAGCAGTAAGATTTTAAAGAATTATTTTTTATTTTTAGTATTCAGAGCTGTGTTTTGCCTTCTCTCTGTCAATTCCTAGAGTCAAATAATTTTTATTTCTGCTTCAGGATAACATTTCTTAAATTTTGTGGTGTGAGACTGAGACTCCATTAGAGTTTCAGCATTGCTGGTATATTTGCTATTTGCTTCTTTTTGTTCACTTATGTAGGTTTTGGATAATAAAGTTTTATAAGCCTGCCTACATTCTGTCGTCTTTTCCTGAATACTTTCTTTTATTGTTATTTCCCCCAGGTTTATTGAAGTATGATTGACAAATAAAAGTGTATATTTAAGGTGTACAACGTGATGTTCTGATATACAACTTACACATTGTGAAATGATTTGCCACAGTTAAGCTAATTAACATATCCATCAGCGTGGTCATCTTTTATGCTTTTTTTTTTTTTGAGTTGGAGTCTCACTCTGTCACCCAGACTGGAGTGCAGTGGCCGCTCCCAGCCACTGCAGCCTCGACCTGCTGGACCTCGGCGATCCTTCCACATCAGCCTTCCAAGTACCTGGAACTACAGGCGCGCGCTATCACACCTGGTTAATTTTTTATTTATTGTAGAGACGAGGTCTCACCAAGTTGCCCGGGCGGGTCTCGAACCCGCGGGCTCAGGCAGTCCACTCACCTCGGCCACCCAAAGCGCAGGAATTACCTGCTGAGCCACCGAGCCCGGCTCTTTTATGCTTTTTATAAGACATTCAAATTTAAATATTTAATTCCTCTGATTCTTGTTTTTCTATATAATGTAAGGAGGGAACCTGACTTCATTTTGGCCCGATGTTAGTGTTGGCGCCGATTTTGTTTATTGACTAATCATGGTTTCCTCACTCATTTGGTAAACGACCTCTTCCATGAGCTAAATTCTCATATGTACTTGGATACGTTTTTGGCTTTTCATTGGGGTGTGACAACCTGAGCCAACTCCTCCTCCTCCTCCTCCTCCTCCTTCTCTTTCTCCTTCTTCTTTCTTTCTTCTTCTTCTTCTTCCCCTCCTCCTCCTCCTTCTGCTGCTTCTTTGTGATGAAGTCTCACTATATTGTCCAGGTCTCAAACTCCTAGCTAGGCTCAAGCAATTCTCCCACCTTGGCCTCCCAAAGTGCTGAGATTACAGGTGTGAGCCACTGCGCCCAGCCTGAATAACAGCTCTTGAATCTAACGTTTGCTTTTGGTGTCCTACCCCTTGAAAGCATGGTGTATGCCCTCTTTTCCTGGCTGGCTCACTAGTGCCCTTCACTCAGAGATGCTTCTGAGTAGGTATAGAGGATGAAAGAGCCTCGCAGTGTGACATTTCAGCCGCTGCCCACCCGCAGACCCCTCGACTCCTTCTTCAGAGCTCCAGCATGGCCACAGAGAGGTCTGGTCTACACCCGCAGCCTGACTCATCTCTTCACAAGCAAAGTCTTGTGTAACGACCACTCTGGAGAGCTCTGAGATGATGAAAACTACTGAGTGCCAGGAGGAGTTGTGAGGCTCCCTTTCTAAACTATTTACAATTTGTCAATGGGTCCGTCTTCCTTAATCCCATGCAAACATGGACAACTCCACAGACTTCCCAGAAGAGTACACAATGGAAGACATACTTTGGTGTGTGTAATTGTTCAGAGCCGTACAATCCTGGAGCAATTTCAACTTTTCGGGAATTCTTAATCCATTGAAGGGGATACATTGGCAGAAATGACATTTTTTTCATGTTTTATTTTTAAAAGGCAGTTTTAGGGAAAATTGAAATTTATGATATAGTTAGATTTTTAGCACCCTATAAATCTGAAGTCATCTTGATAGCTTCAGAACATAAAAATGTATTATAGATAACTTGGTTTGCTCATAAAATGATCTTGTTTGGCATATTAAATGTCAAAGAATGGTTTATGAAGGCAACAATTATACATTTGCTAATTGAATTGACATTTAAACACATCTTAGTTTGTAACAGAAAGAATGACAACATGGCAGTGGCTAAGGAACAGAGCACTTCAGAGTACTTTCAAAAAATAGCACGTTTCTTTCTGCTTCTTTGTGGCTTTCACAGTTACTAAACCAAGTGGAGCTCAGTTAAGAGTTGCAACTTTCAAAACTTTAAGGCTTCTTTCCCCATATATCCTGAGTCACATCGTGTAGTGGTAAAGACCATGGACTTGGCCAGGCGCGGTGGCTCACACCTATATCCCAGCACTTTGAGAGGTCAAAGCGAGAGGATTGCCTGAACCCACAGGTTTGAGACCAGCCTGGACAACTTGGCAAGACCTCATCTCTACAATAAATCAAAAAATTAGGTGGGTGTGGTGGCGCATGTCTGTAGTTCCAGCTACTTGGAAGGCTGAGGTAGAAGGATCACCTGAGCCCAGCAGGTCGAAGCTGCAATGACTGGGAGCATGCCATTGCACTTCAGTCTGGGCGACAGAGTGAGACTCCAACTCAAAAAAAAAAAAAAAGACCATGGACTCTAGAGACAGACTGCTGGGGTCTGAATCCTGCCTCTGTTACTTACTGGCTGTGTGATCTTGGTCAAGTTGCTTAACCTCTCTGTGCTTCAGTTTCCTCATCTGAAAGACATTTATTTGTAGTAGTGTAATAAAGATTACATTAATGCATGTTGAGTCTTTAGAAGAATTCTTTAATTTGTATCTATTTTTACTTATTTGTTTTTGAGTTGGAGCCTCACTCTGTCACCAAGGTTGGAGTGCAGTGGCACTATCATGGCTCACTGCTGCCTTGAACTCCTGGGCTCAGATGATCCTCCCGCCTCAGCCTCCTGAGTAGATAGGATTATAGGCACATGCTACCACACCCAGCTAATTTAAAATTTTTTTTGGTAGATATGAGGTCTTGCTGTGTTGCCTAGGCTGGTCTCAAAGCAATCCTCCTGCCTCAGCCTCCCAAAGTGTTGGGATTACAGGAGTGAGGAAGAATGAATTCTTAGCATATATGAATTTTATAAACATAAAAGTGGATGTAACTACTAGAAAATTTCTTTGCCTAGACTTTGAGATAAGAAGTAAAGGACAGGAATATATTAATTTCCCTCTTAAGGACTATAAGCTTGTGGCACTGGGAAAGCAAATTTAGTTCACAGATGCATTTTGATTGACCTGAAAGTGTTTACAGTTTTTGAATTTGAAGGCCTTTGTTGAGACATGCATTCCCCAGCTAGTAACAGTCTCTACCCTTCCCTGTTAACTTATACCTGGATTAATTTATTAATTTCTATTTATCTAACTGGCCCCTGTAGACATTTCATTGAAGTCAGCAAGAAGACATCTACTGTATAAGCACAAGAAGTACAGAGTTCTTTATTCTTTTTGCAACTGAATAAACAACTAATAATAGGAATAATCCCTCAGGGGATCCAGATATTGAAGTTATCAGGTAAACCTTTTAAAATAACTGTAGTTACTATGTGCAAGAGGATAATAGAAAAGGTTGAGAATGGAGGTAACTGGAAATTATAAAAAGAAACCAAAGGGAAGTTCTAGAAGTCAAAATATACTAAAATGAAGATCTCAGTGGTCGAGTTTAATAGCTGACTAGAGACAGCTGAAGAGGGAACTAGTAAGTTGAATACAGCTTAGAGGAAGATAGTAAGAATGAGGCAGGAAAGACGAAATGAGGAAAAATACATGATAGAGTATAGGTAACATGGAGGGCACAGCGAGATAGCCTAAACACGTCATTGACGTCTCAGGAGGAGGAGAGAAAGAAAGTGAAACAGAAACAAGAAGACATAATAGATGAGAACTTTTCAAAGCTGATGAAAGATCTTAAGCTACAGAAATACTTAAAAACTTCAAAATCCACAAATAGAGAAACACATCATAACAAACAGTTGAAACTCTTAGACAAATGGAAACATGATAAAAGCAGTCAGAGGAAACAATGCAGATTACTTTCAAAGATGCAACAATTAGACTAATTGTTGATTTTGCAAGAGAAACAATCAAAATTAGAGGACATGTAATTTATATTTAAAATGCTGAGAGAAAGTAATTGCTAGTCTAGAATTTTACACTAAGAATATACCTAAAAAATGAAGAGATAATGAAGATATTTTCAAACAAACGAAATTGAGACAATGGGCTACCAGCCGATTCTTAAAGGGAATTCTAAAGGATGGACATCAGACGAAAGAAAAGTAATTCCAGATAGAAGATTAACGATGCAGGAAGAAATAAATAGCAACAAAAAGGATAAGTGCATAGGTAAGTCTACACTGATATTGACTACACAAAACAACAAAAATAAAGTCTTGTGTTTGAAAGATATATACAATTACAAGTAAAAGTTTAGGAGAGAAAATTGGGTTAAAGTGTTCTGAGTTCCTTGTATTGATTAGGAAGAGAGTAAAATAATTACCAATTAACATTAAACTTTGACAATTCAAGAATGCATTCTGTGACTGGAGCCTCTGGGTCTAAAAATAATGGTGGATGACAGAATCCAAATTTCTCTAGACAGCTTCTAAAAAAGCCCATTGTTCTTGGTTACGATATCTCAACGTCATCAAGATGCCATTCCTCCCTAATTTAATTTATAAACTTATTGTAATCAAAACAGAATGCTAAGACATTTTTTTTTCTGGAGGCAGACTAAAGTTCAATGAACATGCAAGAATAACTAGAAAAAAAATACTGAAAAGCAAGAACTTTGAGATGGAACTAGCTTTATTAATTATTAAAACATACTACAAATCCTTCATAACTAAAATGGTGTAGTACTGGCATATGAATAAACAGAAAGACTATTGGAATGGAAAAGAAAGTCAAGAAATAAACCCACATACCTCTGAAAATCATGTATGTAATATAAGTGATATTGCAAATCACTGGGGCAAAAATTACTTTTAAATAAATGGTGTGGAAAAACCAGACAGCCATTTGTAAAAAAGATAAACATATATCTTTCTCTTATACTACACAAAAGAATAAACCCGAAATAGATTAGGTATCTAAATATATGAAATTAAACTATACAACTACTAGAATAAAAACATGGGCAAATTCTACTATAACCAGAGTGGAGGGAAGATTTTCAAATGATGATTAAAAATCTAGATGCAATTAAAAAATTGATAAGTTTGACTATAGAAAACAATTTAAAAAAAACATTTTTTAATGGCAAAACTTACTATAAGTAAATCAAAAAGTAAATAGCAAATTGGGAAAAAATACATGCAACACATAGTGCAGCTGTGGGTTGATATCCTTAATGTACTAGTATAAGGCATTGTTTATTTATTTATTTATTTTGAGTTGGAGTCTCACTCTGTCACCCAGGCTGGAGTGCAGTGGCATGCTCACGGCCACCGCAGCCTCTACCTGCTAGGCTCAAGTGATTCTTCCGCCTCAGCCTTCCAAGTAGCTGGATCCACAGGCATGTGTCACTATGCCTGGCTCATTTTTTGATTAATTGTAAACACGTGGTCTCACCAAGTTGCCCAGGCTCGAACCCCTGGACTTAGGCAATCCTCTCGCTGCTGCCTCCCAAAGTGTTGGGATTACAGGCATGAGCCACCACACCTGGAATTTATTTATTTATTTATTTTTTAAAAAGTGACTTGAGTTGGGTTCTCAGTCTGTTGCCAAGACTGAAGTGCACTGGCATTATCACGATGATAACAGATCACAGTAGCCACGACCTCCTGGGCTCAGGCAAACCTACCTCAGCCTCCCGAGTAGTTTTGGGAGAATAGTTGTGCACCACCATGCTAGGCTAGTTTTAAAAAATTTTTGTAGAGATGAGGTCTCACCATGTTGCCCAGGCTGGGCTCGAACTCCTGGGCTCAAGCAGTCCTCTGCCTCAGTCTCCCAAAGTGCTGGGATTACAGGTTTGAGCCACTGTGCCTGGCCTAAGCATTTTTTAAATTCTAGAGGGGAAGAAAAGACAAAAAATTGGGTAGTAAAATGACAAAAGACATATGCAACAAAATTTATTCAAAACATGAAAAACAGCCTTTATACATATAAAAATTCAAAACTTTTCCTATAATAAGAGAAATGAACATTTAAACTAAAGGAATCATGTTTTGTCTATCTGGCAAAATCCAAAAGCTTTATAATATACCTAGTAGATGAGGTTGCAGAGAAATAGGGAATCTCATATATTGCTTGTGGGAATGGAAAATGACATAATCTATGGCAGAAAATCCGTAAATATGTAACACAACTACATATTTACCAATCCTTGGACTCTGCAATCCCATTTCTAAGAATTTACCCTGAAAATATACTGCCAATGATATTTATGAGGCTTTTCACTGCTGTACTTTTGTATAAGTGCTTAATATTGGAAATTAGATGCTCAGATATAAGAATTGGTTGTCATAAGACATGGAATGTACATACAATGAAGTATTTTTCAGTTGCAAAAAAAAAAAAAAAGAATGAAAGTTGTCTCTATGAATTGATATGGAGTAAGTTCCAGGATATATTTTTAGTGACAAAAAGCATATTGCAAAAGGGTGTGCACAGAATGCCTTCTTTTGTATAAGAAATAAGGGGAAATAATAAAGTGTATGTGTATTGGCTTACTTTTTGCTAAAAGAAACAAAGTAAGAAATAATAAAAGTAGGTCAGACATGGTGGCTCATGCCTGTAATCTCAGCACTTTGGGAGGCTGAAGTGAGAGGATTGCCTCAGTCTAGGGGTTCGAGACCAGCCTGGGCAACTTGGTGAGACCTTGTTTCTACAATAAATCAAAAAAATTAGCCAGACGTGGTGGTGCACTCCAGTAGTTTCAGCTACTTGGGAGGCTAAGGCAGAAGGATCGCCTGAGACCAGCAGGCTGAGGCTGCAGTGGCCATGAGTGTGCCACTGCACTCCAACCTGGACAACAGAGTAAGACTCCTACTCAAAAAAAAAAAAAAAAAAGAAAAGAAAAGAATAAAAGTAATTTACTTACAAATATGGCAGGAATGGGATTGAAGGGACAGGAGAAATACTGTCACTTCTTTCTACATGCTTTCTACATAGTTTTGAAAAATAATTAACAATGTCTGTGCATTTAGTAGTATACCCTCAAAAAATATAAAGATTAGTCTGGGCTCAGTGGCTTAGCCTGTAATCCCAGCACTTCAGGAGGCCAAGGCAAGTGGATTGCCTGAGCCCGTGGGTTCGAGACCATCCCTGGAAATTTGGTGAGACAATCAATCAAAAATTAGCCAGGCATGGTAGCGCGCACCTGTAGTTATGGCTACTTGGAAGGCTGAGGCAGAAGGATCGCCAGAGCTCAGCAGGTCAATGCTGGCATGGCCATGAGCGTACCACTGCACTCCAGCCTGGGCGCCTGATGGAGTGAGACTCCAGCTCCAAATAAATAAATAAATAAATAAATAAATAAGTAAAAGAAAATAAAGATGGACAGAGCCATGAAGAGAAATAGGCAAATTCACACTTGTACTGGAAGATTTTAACACACTGATCTCAGTATTTGATAGGCAAAAAAGCAGGGATAGAGACATTTGAATAGCATGATTAACAAACAACCTCATAAACATTTAAAAATACCCTACCCAACAAATTAAGACTACACACTTTTCTTTTCAGGTATACATAGAATATTCTAATTGACCTTGTGTCAGGTCATAAAACAGATATCAACACATTTCAAAGAATTGAAATCAAATCAACTATGTTCCCTGTCTATAATATAATCAAACATGAAATCAATAACAAAGACATAATTCTAAAGTCTCCATATGTTTAGAAGTTGAGAAACAGATTTCTAAATAACCCGTAGGTCAAAGAAGAGGTCACAAAGGACGTCAGAAAATCTGAGGTAAATAATAATAAAGATATCAAAATATGTGTGTGGTAGCATGTGTGTGTGTTCAGTACAGAGAAAAGACTAAAAAATGAGTGCATCAGGTATTGTTCTCAAGAAGTTAGAAGGAGAATAGCACGTTAGTAGCAAATAAAGTGGAAACAAATTAATGATAAGTATATGCAGAAGTTAATGAGACAAAAACACAATGAGGAAGATCAACAAACCCGAATCTGTCTCTTTGAAAAGACGAATATCCTTGCCTCTCTTGGGCTTGATCAAGAAGCAAAAAGAAGACAACCATGCCCAGTGTCAGGAATCCAAAGCAGAACTTTGCTAGAGATTCTGCTGATAGTAAAAGTAACAAGATGATATTAGTGGCATGCTGTTAATAATATAGCATAGATATCGATGAGATGGACAATATTCTAGAGAAATGCAATTTAGGAACTCTGAAGATCTTCAAAACTTTTGGGTGTAAACACGTTTCTTGTACAGGACACAAAGAAGTGCTAAATGCAAAGGAAAATGTTGATGGAATTTACTACATTGGAATTAAAAACCTCTTTGTTCATCAAATGACTTGGTGAAAATTCAGCCAAGACTGGAAGAAAATATTTGCTGCATGAATAGTGCCAAGGAGCTCATACTCTGAATGTAAAAAGAACTAGAAATCAATGTGGAAAAATCAGACAGCCAACTGGAAAACATAGGCAGAAGCCTTGAAGAGGCACTTCACAAATGAAGCAATCTAAATGACCAACAAACACATGAAGAGGTGTTGACCGTCATTACTAATCAGGGAATATAAGTAAAAACCACAGGTTACCAGTCCACTCCCCAGAACGGATAAGTTGTAGAAGTTTGGTAACACCCAGTGCTGCGCACTCCCTGGAGTGGACATGCAAGAATTGGAACTCTTCTCATTGAAGGAGACCAGAATATGTTACTCCAACATATGCCTTTTTGACATGAATATTTTTTAACTAAAGGCAACGATGAAGCAGCAAATGAAGGAAGAGTTATTTCCCAGCACTTTGGGAGGCGGAGGCGAGAGGATTGCCTGAGTCTAGGGGTTCGAGACCAGCCTGGGCAACTTGGCAAGACCTTGTCTCTACAAAAAATAAAAAAAAAACTCTCCCTCCTTTCTACCTAAAGACAGAGTATAAATTCACCCTTGGAGACAACTTATCGACTCAGAGATAGTACCAGAGGAGTCTACAAATAGCACTTACTCCATTTGTTTCTTCCTATCAACTATTTTCCATAGTTTCTCACCTCTGGAAGTCTAAAACTGCTTTCTTTTGTTTTGTCGTTTCTCTGAAGTTTATTTATTCAATAACATCTCTTTTTTAACTTTTAATTTTTTTATTTTAAAGATGTGGGGTACAATTCGGGGTTAGGTATACAAATGTTCATTGTGCGGGTACCCTTGTTGATGAGGTGTGCTCCCCTCCCCGGGCAGATTTCCAACTGCCTCCCACCCCCCATTCCCCACCCCCAGCAGTTTCCCACTACTGCCAACCCTTTTCTTATAGTATTATGATAATTGTTCAAGGTCCACTTGTGAGTGAGAACATGTGATACTTAGTTCTTTGTTTCTGTGAAAGATCACTCAGTATTATAGACTCTAGTCCATCCAGGTTGCTGTGAAATTCATACTTTTGTTCTTCTTTATGGCTGCATAATATTCCATCATGTATATGTACCACTTTTTAAAATTCAGTCCTCTTTTGATGGGCAGTGCAGTTGGTTCCGTGTTCTTGCTATTGTGAACAATGCTGCGATAAACATACGTGTGCAGGTATCTTTTTCATAGAGTGATCTGAGTTCTTCCAGGTATATTCCCAGTAGGGGGACAATAACATCTTTGTTGAAGATGTTTTCTAAGCCAGAATTTTAAGTCACTGCTTTGTTGCCTTTCACTGAAGTCTCTCCTGCATGATGTGTACTACACACATGAATACACTTGCCTATTTTTTTCTCTTGTTAATCTGTCTTTTGTTACAGGGGTCTGTGTCAGCTGCAAACTGATGAGGGTTGAGGAGAACTGATGTTGTCTCCTTGACAACATCATTACATTGTTGGCAGTTATGTAAATTCACAAACTTCTATGGAAAACATTTGTCAGTATCTTCTGAAGTTGAAAACATACATACCCTATGACCCCAAAACTCGTTTTAGACTTATATACACAGCAACTCATGAACACGCGTATTAGGAAATTTGTATGCCAATATTCAGAGCTGCATATTCACCGTGATTCCAATCTGGGAGCATTCTGAATGTGCATCAATAGTAAAGTTGAACGATTTAGATAGATATGCCAGTAATGTTTGGCAAATAAGCCAGATTCAAAGAAGTAAATACTGTGTAATTCCATTTATATTAGGTGCAAAAACTATGCTATAAGTTACTGTTTAGGAAAGTATGCTTGGGTAGTAAAACTATAAAGGAAAATATGAAAATAACTGCCATAAAAAGCAGGTTAATGTTACCCTTGTTGAGGAGAAAGCATGAGGTGGCTTCAGTGTGTTGATAATCATCTAAACCAGGAGTTGGCTAATTTCAGTCTGGTGCCTATTTTTTAAAATAAAGTTTTGTTGGAAAAATGCAGGCACATTTACCTACTATTGCCTATGGCTGCTTTCACTATGAAATGGTAGATGCTATGACCTGAATATTTGTGTCTCCCTCAAAAAAAAAAATTCATATGTTAAAACCTGATCACCAATATGATGATATTAGGAGGTGGGGCCTTTGGGGGGTGATAAGGTTTTGAGCATGGATGGGATTAGTACCCTTATAAAAGAGGCCCCAGAGAGCTAGCTAATCCTTCTACCATGTGAGGACACAGAGAGTGCCATCTGGGCCAGGAAGCAGAAGACAATCCCTGTAGTCACTGAATCTTCTGGCACCTTGATCTTGGGCTTCCCAGCCTTCAGAACTGTGAGAAACATTTGTTTATTATTTATAAGCAACACAGTTTATGATATATTGTTATAGCAGCTGCTGAAGAGAGCAAATCAGCTAAGTAAGATATTTATTATCCCTCTTTTAGTAGAAAGAATTTGCTGCCTCCTAGCCTAAATGCTCAACTGGATGTTAATTTCACAGATGTTCCTCTGTGGCAAATCACTGCCCTCTGCGTTATGCTTCTTTACTTTACATTTTTGTTTTGTGTGTTTTTCTGTATATATGTTAATTTCACAGTAAAATTATATTTAAACTCTGTATTTGAGTTTAAGCAGAGAACAGAAGTGGGTGGAGATGTGGGTACTGTGTGGTGGGTGAGTCACCACATACAATTTGCACCTACAGCTCAGCCAATTTATACTTCATAGGTTTCCAGAGTTATTCAAGAACGGTCAAAACATGAATGTCCCCCTTTTGCAGATTAAGAAAAAGAAGGATCAGAGAGATTTAAGTGTCTCACCAAGATCTCAGACCTTAAATGAGATGGGATTTTTACCCATTCTGTTCTCTAAGGTCCCTGATCTTTCCATTACGCCATGGAGACTGCCTCCTGGATATTGTTAGAAACAAAACAAATAAGAAGGAAAAAACCAACTGGGCATGGTGGCTTATGCTCGTAATCCCAGCACTTTGGAAGGCTGAGGTGAGAGGATTGCCTGAGCCCATGTATTCGAGACCAGCCTGGACAATTTGGCAAGACCTCGTCTCCACAATAAATCAAAAAAATTAGCTGGGTGTCGTGACAAACGCCTGTAATTCCAGCTATTTGGAAGGCTGAGGTCAAGGCTGCAGTGGCCGTGAGCATGCTGCTGCTCTCCAGCCTGGGCAACAGAGTGAGACTCTGACTCAAAAAAAAAAAAAAAAGCTGGGCTCGGTGGCTCAGCCTGTAATCTCACGCCTTGGGAGGCTGAGGTGAGTGGATTGCCTGAGCCCTCAGGTTCTAGACCCGCCTGGGCAGGCGAAACCTCATCTCTACAATAAATCAAAAAAATTAGCCGGGTGTGGTAGCGCACGCCTATAGTTCCGGCTACTCGGAAGGCTGAGGCGGAAGGATCGCCGGAGCCCAGCAGCAAGTCGAGGCTG